>JANIJG010003206.1:0-54278 GCA_024611175.1 Megaceryle torquata
CTCCCCTCCTTGCCCTGCGGGCGGCATGTCTGCGGCGGCTCCACTGGGGTCCGGGCGAGTCTGGGGTCGTCGGGACCCGTCCCAGCGGTAGCGTTACTCCCGACCAGTTAAAACTGCCTCCTTGCCTATACCTGCCCTTGGCTAACCAGCCGCCGTGGCACGGCGGAGTCTTCCCCTCTTCTCAGAGCCCCGCAGGGCACTGGCATCGCCTGAGGCCTGGGAGGGGATTCACTGGAAGCACCAGCGCCGTGGCCAAGCCTCAGCGGTATGGGCCCTTAGTGGGAGTGAGGCCTGGTGCCTAATTCCAGCAACAGCAAGTTTGTGATTCATGTTTTCAGTGGGATGCTCCTGAACTATTCCAGAGCTAGCTAATGACAAACTGGGCAAAACAGGCCTAGGCTTTAATAGTTCTGCTGTCTTTGTTCCACAGAGCAATGCAATTCAGGAAAGCCAGACTTCCTCTCAGTAAAACATTTCTAGTTTCATAAGCACTTGCCTGTGTTTCTTCAGTTATTTTGTAAGCCACTGTGAGTAGTTTCTCAGATGGTGAGCTTCCTTCAGCCGTGTTTCCACCCAGCGCTGGCTGAAATAGCCCATTTCAGCACAGCTAGTAGAGAGTGATGTATTTCGCATGAGACAGACCAACCCCGAGTGGGGAAATCCATCCCTAGACTGAAAAAAGATAATATTCTGAAATCTTTAAAGATGTGCATTCAACAAATCTTAAGAGCTTGGACTGTTACAGATAGGAAGGCTCCATATACACCAGTACATTCAGTGCTCTGCCAAGGCCAGCTAGAAGGGAAACTGCCCACGCCAATGCTGGTGAACTCCCTCAGCTAACACATGAAGGCCCTGGGCAAACCATCTGCTGGCAACAGTCCCTCCCAGCTGCCAGGGGCTGGGAAGGGCTTGTGGGAATGGTACTTGACATAAGCCAGACTTGGGCTGAGAAAAGTTCTAGCAATATCCCACTAAAGGCAACTTCATTTCAGAGCCAAAGATCATTTCTGAGCATGTTCGGAATGTATGGCTGTAGATAAATAGGTATAGACATACAGAAAACAGTGCTGTCACTTTTTCCTTCCTGTTTAAAATTTCTACTTTTTTTCTGGGGTAGATGCTTTTCACTTGGCTAATAAAGTATCTAAAAACTGATGGAAAAACAGAGGTGAAATCCTATTACTTGTCCAAGTCCCACAGTGTCAAGCGTGACACAGTACGAAGAACCAAAATATTGCTTTAAAAAAAATATCTGTACTATATATGCTGTGAGGTAGGCACTAGCTTTTGGTACTGTTTTCCTAACCCAGGAACTGCCCTCTTCCTCAGACTGTAGCACAGTACTTCTGACATCCTCTACCTCAGTACAGACACTATAGACCTTTAGTACTGCTGTCTTGCTCTGCTCCAAGAAGAGAGAGAAGGCTAGGCTCTCAGCAGATGATCAGAAGGAAGAGGATCTTTGGCCCCAGATGTAGTATCAGCTTTTCCTCAGGTCCTTCAGCATCTGCCTTCCAGACCCCTGGTGCTCCCGTTGTTAACAGATACAGCCATCTTCTGAAGGAGCTCGGTGCTGAGCTGATGAGGGTCCTCAGTTGCTTTGTCTCTTGTCCAGGGCTCTGCTTCCAACACCGGGTCTCAGAAATAGTGGGAACTGAGGATCCTTCTGCTCAGTGTGAGCTGTCTCCTACCACTGCCAAGGTGCTGTTACTCAGAGTTGATTCACAAGAGCTGTCAGAAGTGGTGCTCCCTTCTCCCTGAAATGTTATCAGTCAGATGCAGATTTTAGGTGACAAAAGTACTGTGACTCAGAAATGACAGTGACAGTTGTTAGCAGATCCTGAGATGTCTCAGATGCTAGAGCTTGGGAAGGCGATTTATCTTCTCAGACTCTAAACCATGGTGCAATTTCACAAAAAAACCCCAACCCGTAATATTTTAAATGTATAGTTTTCTGGAATACTTTGTGTGGGTAGCAAAGTTCTTTCTCTCCTGGCAGGTCAGAATGAAATTGTACTGACTGTCCTATAAAGTCTGTACTGCTGCTTCATATGCTTAAACAGCAGCTTTAACCCTGCAGCGGGGCCTATCCTGTTTCTGTCACAATGACTGCAATTGCATAAAAATAGTAAAACACAAAAGCATGACATACTGCATACACTTAAAAATAAAAGTGGAAACTGTTGTTAACGCGTTAGTTAAATACAAACCTAAATGCCAAGAAACCAGATGCTACCTAATTTGACAGTGACCCCTTGATGGCATAAGTAACTGTAGGTCTCTGTAATTGCAAACATTATTGTTACTGTTATTTTGTTGCCTATGTTATTTTAGTACCTACATAACCCATGTAAGAAGGATCTTGTAGCTGCAAAGTAGGCACATCCTTTCACAGAGAATTTACATTGGAGGCAAATTAGTTTCCATGGAATAGAATATCTAACCTTATGGGAAGCTAGCTACTTCCCCTTTTTAGTTTAGTTTAGTTTTTCTTTTTTAGTTTATGCATATTCAAAAGATCCATCCCGTTCCAGCATTTTTTAAAATTTCAGATATATCTCTGTCAAGTTGTAAAATAAAAAAGCAAAGCACCAAACTGTGCATTTGAAAATTAAAATCAAGCTTCTCTTCCATTTTACAGTTAGATCTAACTGATCTCATTATGCTGAGATGTATCTCAAAGGTGTTTTGCCAGACTTCACTAAGCCATTAGCCATCCTCCATCCTAGAAATTTGAATCCTTGCTAGACATAGAATTACAGCTTAAGATAAACTGATTATCCTCATAATATGTCTCCTACTTAACAAAATAACAGTGTCTCATATGTAAATGCAATCTAAAATTCAGCATCCAGCAAAGGTCATTAGAGAGATGACACTTTGAATCAAGAAATGTTATTATTCAGCTAAAAATGCAATAAAATAAAACAAATACCGGTGTTCTAACAGTAGGAGCTGAATATATAAACATTAACCACTAAGCTCTTACAAAACTCTACTCTTTAAATGGTTTTAACAATCTCTTTTTACAATAGGGACAAGAAGATTATTTAGAAATGGACTATTATAACAGTGAATGCTCACAGTATCCTTCTGCTTAGGTAAACAGTATTATCTGCAGCTTCCAGATGGAGAAAATGAGACTTTTCTCCATAGTTCTTATGTGTCCAGTCTCAATCAACAATGAAGTGGAAGGGCCAGGATTATCAGAGGGGTGTTCTCTATAAACGATGTCCTTGTGATTTATCCTGCAGTCATCAGCATGATACATAAATAGTTGCCTGCCAAGTACAGGATGCCGCAGTGCCTTATGAAATGTGGAGATGATATAGGTGAGATTCTCAGGATGACAATCCAATTCCTTTGAATCCAGACACCAGATTTCACCTTAAGTATTAAAAGCTTTCTATTTCACACTGTTCTAAGTAGCTATTTTAGATTAGCATCCCTCTTAAATTGGTTTCTGGAAAAGGACCAAATGTCGCTTTCATGTTTTTTAAACAGGCTTTACCCTTAAAACTCATCAGGAACTCCACCAAAGCCAATAGTAATACACAGTCTGAATTATACACTTCCAATTGGTTTTCTGAGGAAATGAGGTTTCCGTGTTCATTACTGTACAGTATCAACCAAATGACACAGAGATCTCAAAGATAAGGCCATTCCTATGTCTCATGAAAATGAGCAACCAGGAGCCACCAGCTGAGAAGGCTGCAGTATCACCACACACATGGGGAGAGCTCTACAATACCCACTATGAAAAGAGATTCATCTGGCTCCAGCACTCATATACCTAGCTTACAGAGTAATACTTCCACTTGATAAAACAATTCCATGTAGTAGCAGTGAAAGTGATATAAATCAGAAATCTACATGTATATACCTGATACATAGATAACTGTGTCAGCACAGGCGGCTGAACACAATACTTTGAAGTCAGCACTGCTGTAACTCTGAACTAGGATGCCAATCTTGATATGAGCAAAGAAAGCATAATCACATTGAAAGATTTTTCTTTCAATTGTATAGATAGAATATATATTATGAAATAATGACAAAGTTCCTGATGCTGATGCAATACATGCTGTCATGGTCAGGTTACTATAGAAGTAGTCAGGAAGAGCTATCCTGAATTACAGGTTGATTCAACCCCAGACAAGAGGCCACAGCAACTGAGCATCAGAATAGCACTACTCAGGAAAAAGACCTTCAAAATTGCTGAAACCAGCACACAGTAAAAGCGTTAACAATTGAAATTGCCTTCAGCTAAACTACTCTTTAGTGCTGTGTTGGCTTTTTGTAAAGTCGTTGTGTTCACTATTTACAATCCACTATGTATTTAAAGCAATGATACAGTATTGCATTTAATGAATATGCTGAAATCCTGCTGCCACGAATTGGCTTTAGCTTAGCCAAGCAAGCAGAATTCAAACGAGCCTAAACACATGGGCTCAAGAAATGATACTTTTTTTTTTTTTTTTTCCAGAGGAGTGGTTTTTATGTGAATAAAGCTGTTTTGAGAATACAAACTAAACTTTATAGACACTTTGTTGTCTGATTTTCCTGTCAGCTGCTCACTGGCAACTAGCTGAATATTTTTATCAGTATTACCTATAGGTTATCCTCCAGCTAATTAAATTGCAAATAGCTTTTCTGTCCCATGGTTAATCACTGGGAAGCAACTGCAAAGGCCTACAGGCCACTGACACTGGTCTTTTGTACTCTTGAGCTGCAAGGAAGACTGTCTAAATTAAACATAAAGGCTGTTGGCTGAATTTATAGCATTTCAGAAGCTCATTAACAGAGCACTCTTTTGAAGCTGTTGATTAAAAAAATTCTTCAGGGAATATTAAAGTATACCATCTGCACACAGTTCTTTTTCTCATAGGTATTTGTGCACTGAAATAAGAAAGAGGGACCTGTTGGTTAAGTACCAAACAACCAAACAATTTACTACCTGACTTCTGAGGGCTTTTATCAGAAAGGTAAGTGGAAGGATTTGGGATAGTTCATAATAACACTTTTTCAAGAAGAACATGGAAGACAAAAGATTCGGTCTGATGCAGTAACTCAATGGGAAATTCCTGTGGGTAAGTTCATCTCATTTAGCAAAACAGATAAGTTTCTCCTTGCCTTTTGGCAGGCTCACAGAACAAGGATCTTAGAAATTAGTCCTTTTCTATTGTTTTTGTTAGCATTCTACATGAGTGTCACTTCTATACCTCCCTTTGACTATAACCACATACAGTTACATTGTTTTATATAATTGTTCTGATCTGATGGTGGATGAGTTCCCCAAACTCTAACATTTATTGAAACCTTTTTTTCATATTAAGAAAAGGTCACTTTAGCAAAATATTTTCTCCAGAAAATAATTACAAGACCACCCAAGTCTCTAGTATAATTCAATAGAAATTAACACAGTTAGTGTAAACTGAAATTAATGAAGTTACTGAAAATATCAGAATTTGTCACCTGATCATGCTGCCAAGACAGCCACCATTCTTTCATTCTGTGATTCATTCTTCCTCGGTTCAGACATTATTGCAGCAATGCTGTGAGCAGCTTTTCTTAACAGTCTATGGAAGGAGAGTAGATTTTCCATTACACAAAAAATGCTGTTAATGCTACTCGTCGCAGCTTATAAGATAGTAAATGTACAGTAGTGTGCTATTCTAATATCCTGATAACTGAGTTTTCTTTTTTATCTCCTCCCTTAAACCCTGTTTTCTCAATCTCTAATCCCTATAATCTCAGTAACGCTTAAGTAATCATTAGCAAACACAAACTCCAGACCATAATTTTAAACAGATATTAATAAACTGAATATAGACTTACCCAAAATAGTAATTGATCCAGGAAAGTTTTTGCTTAGCTACCACGGTTCCCTGTTGCAGTATAACCATGGAAGCAATGTATATAAGCATTCAGCTTTACAGCTCTGTCCAGCTTCTTAGCTGGTTTTACAGCCTGGACTGATTACCATGATGTTGTAGACCCTTCAGGGTCCATGATGCTATTGCAGACTGGCCAAATTTGAGTCCTGACTCATCCCCTGTGTGCTGTAGGCCTGCCTTGTGCTCATGTACTAAGGTGGTATCACTCACCACACTTAACTTCAGCTGTATAAAACTAGTTCTCTATGCTCTCTCAATGGTCACTGGAGGGAAACAGGCACCTCCAAATTGTGAGTTATCTGCTGTACTCTGAACAGCTCTCTTAGGATGATTACTAAGGAGTGTCTCCTCATGGTACCTCTCTCTCCCAGTGAGTGTACAGGAACAAATGACTAGTTCAGCAGACTAAAGATACCCAACTTTTAGGCAGCTACCTTCAGGCAAAACAAATCTTATCCTGAGCTTCAGGCTAGTAGCTCATCCCAGGCCTCCCTTATCTAAAGATCAGATCCATAGATTTTATTAAATTATTAGAAAATGTTATACAGATTATAAATGCATTTACTCAAAGGCACAATAAGCTCAATTTATATTCTGAAGGGCCTCCAGCATTTTAATTTAGTAGGCTGGAAATTCTGCAGCATCTTTACTTAAATTTAAATAGCGAGTTATTGTCATTAATTAAATAAAAATAATGAAATAACTTCAATATTCCTTGTGTTATTTATATTACAAATAGTTTATTTTTTTATGTTGCACATACTCAGGGTTCAAGATTCTAGCAACTGTATTTTGTGCTGGGTTTTGTGTGATGAACAACTATCTGTAGAAGTTATCAAAGGAAAAGCCAGGAGTTTTGACAGACAGCTGGCAAAGAGAAAGTTGGGGATTTTATAACCTAAGAAGCCATCAGGAGTTTGGGAGTGTGGGATAATAGTGGTTGGATATTTCTGCTCATATAAGCAGCTAACTCTAAAGGTGACACTTAAAGTTCAAGTTAACAATGTGATTACACTTAGTGATGCATGTCAGTAAAGATCTCTTTCTTCAGGCTGATTTCAGACTCACTAGCTTTATTTTTTTTAGTTCTCTGAAGGAAACTATTTCTGGAGCTTGTCAAACCCACTGTACTCTATGCCCTAGATTGATAGCTTTCTCAAATCATATTATAGCCCAGAGTGGCAGACCTACCATTTTTTGCAGGGGAATAGCTGCTTTTGCAAGTCATTTTCTCCCCTACCACTTTTCTACATGTTTCTACTAACATCAAGATGTTTGGCATCTAGTGCAGAGCAGCAAATCCAAGCAGGCTGCCAAATATCTACTAATCCCAGACATTGTGCATGCACAGGTTTTCTCTGTATCAATGTGCACAGTGAGGCTTCTCCTTCACAGAAGCCATTCAACTCGTGTCATGTACACTCAGAAAATCATCAGGTTTGCAATGCAAGAGTTATACAATGCAAGTGTTAATACGTTGGTCTGTTGACAAGAAGTTAGTTTGAGATGTCCAGAACACATTCAAATTGATGCACATGCATAAAGATCCAGTATGCCTTAAATGCATTTGCTTCCACATTTGCCTTTGGAACTTCATATACTGACTGAGAAACATGAGAGCACCTGTGTACCTCTACAATATATACTTTTATAGTTGAAAAGCCCATTCAACTTACTATATCAGGAAGAACTGAGTTAATATGAGAGGCTTAAGAGATCTGTCTAAGAGGCATTTTCAAACACGACATGATCTTCATAGCAGATGAGCTGTAGTATGTCAAATGAAAGAAGGTTTGGAATAGGAATCCAAGTCCCTACTACTAAGTGGATTCAAGAGAATTAGGGGATGGGCAGTTACCCTCTAGCTGGTTGCAGTTGCATGATGGCACTGCACAGTGGTTGCACTACTTTAAGCATTAGCTATAATCTCATGTGTTTCTGACTATGGCTATCAGTCATTCTGTCAGGCTATTAATGCTGGCAGATCTACTTTTTGTATTATGTAATGTATTTATTTTATCCTGAAAGATTTTTACCAAATCAGGTATAAAAAACAAAACCATAAAGCTTCAGAACTTACTGCCAGCTGCATAATGCACAAATCTCACAGCTATTCCTTTTGACTTTCTTGGCTTTGTTTGTTTGTTTTTTCCTGTGATAACCCATATTTCCCACTCTTGGCTTTCTACCAGTGAAATTATTTATGCCTCATTCTTTTATTTATTGAATTACAAGTCAAGCACTAGGAGTAATTTTTGGTATCATTATACATGAAAGTTGAACACAAGGGATTTACTGAGAAGCTTCGTGAAATGATTATTTTGTACTATTTTTCAAAGTTTTCAGCAGCCTCTGGATATATAAAATAAAGAACATGAGAATATGTTGTATTTACATGCACTTTTTATTTCCTCCATGTAAGGTCCTCATACATTTCTCAGAAATGCATCGATTGACTCTTTCTGCTTACATAAAATCTACCTCAAATCATATATATATGAATAAGGAAAAGCCATCTACACAGTTTGCAATAAAACAGCAGGAACTATCTACATAGTTAAGATTTGCTACCTGATTTTTACAGGCAAAGACTCTAATGGCCTGAATCAAAGTTCAGCACAGTCAATGAGATGCTCCAATTTAATTCAAAGCACCTGCCTTTAAACAGACGACTTGCATGAAATGGTGGCTGATGCTCACAAGCAGAACATGAAATGGAATGGAATGGCATGAATATCTAAGTTGGAAGGGACCTACAGCAATCATCTAGTCCAACTGCCTGACCATTTCAAGGCTGACTGGAAGTTTAAGCATGTTGTTAAGGGCATTGTCCAAATGTCTCCTGAACACTGACAGGCTTGGGGCATCAGCCACCTCTCTAGAAAGCCTTTTCCAGTGTTTGACCACCCTCTTGGTAAAGAAAAGCTTCCTAATGTCTCTTTTTTTTTTTTACCTTGTTGCTTTGACTTCTGCAAATGCTTGTATATGATGCCTTGCTTCATATATGCGTGTATATGATGACTTCCAGACAGAAAAGGGAAAGAACAGATAAAGACAACTTAGATAAATCACATGTTCTAAATTGTGTCATTCTCTACTAGTCCTCAGAAGTATCCCTCTCTAAATAAGGAATGTGTAAGAAAGGAAATGGCCAAGCATATGGAAAAAGGGAGACTCCAAAACTCAGGAATTCTGGAAAGATAGCTTTTTGCCTTTTAGTTCCTTCTGCCAAATAACAGAAAAAAATTAAAGCATTCCTAAGTGTCTATAAAATAGCAAAGAGGAGATTATCAAGAAGATGGAGCCAGGCTCTTCAAAGTGTTACATGGTGGGAGGATGAGACAGTCAGCGCAAGCTGAAATAAGAGAGGTTCAAACTGGATTTAAGGAAAACATTCTCACCATGTGGCTGTCAATCCATGGAACTGGTTGCCCAGAGAGCATGTGAAGTCTACACTCTTGCAGATTTTCAAAATCCAAGAAGATAAAGTCAGACCTGAACTCATAGCTGACCCTGCTTTGAGCAGGGAGCTGGACTAGAGACTGATATCCCTTTCAAACTAAGTTATCCTGTATTCCTCTGGTGATAAGCAACAGGTAATGGGGTTTTACAAGAAAACAACCTATTAAAAGCAACATTCCAGAACTGGTACATAGGCCTTGCATATTAAGGGGAAGCAATAGATGCTTCTTGACTATAATAAGGCTTTTAACTTGGTCTTGGAGGAAGCACATGTGGCGAGCTAAGGAAATATTTTGGATCTATCTAGGGACCAGATTAAATTTTCCTTGAAAATTCCTCCATCTCATACCCCATTCCTTTTTGTTTTCTCCTGAGGGCCATATGGAATCGGGCAGGGAGTGGTCATGGCATGCATGAATTCTGCTAGTTCTGCCACATGACACCCTCCTTCATGAGGGGTACACAGCCTTTCCTCAGGAGACAGGAAAGTGAATCCATCACATGATCTTAGTGCAGTGGACTAAGTGGCATGAGTGCACATCTACATCATGCCATAGAATAAACTTCAGAATAAAAAATTGTAACAAAGCACACAAATGAAAGAAAGCCAGGATGTCGTCGAAGGTGGAAGGATTAAATGTATTCCTGCACAGGAAGATGATGGAGAGTTACTGGTAAGCAGCACACCCCTCAGAAAAGCATCTAAGGGTAGTATTGCATCATAAACTGAACAAGCTAGTGCTGTCATACTGTCGTAAAATGAGCAGACTTCACAATAGGGTGTATAAACAGCTCTATAAAAGATACATGAAGCAAAGTTCTGTTCAAATCAACACTGGTAAGACCTCAGCTGGAGTACAATATGCATATTTGGGCACTTTACTTGAAGAGAGAGCGATAAAAAAAACCCAGTAGAATTATGTAATTTTCAGAGGTAAAGAAAATGTGACCCATGAGGTAAAACTGAAAGAATTCATTTGTTTAGTCTAGCAATGAGAGGATTGAGGGAAGATATGATATCAGTTCTCAAGCACATAAAAATTATTGCAGAGATACAAACTTTTTCACGTCTACTCATAGAGCAAGAAGTAATAGTCTTAAACTGCAACTTGAAGATTTAAGTTATATTTTACAAAAAAGCTTTTGAACTGTAGGGAATGTTATGCAGTAGCTCACTGTGGAGATGTCTGAAGAATCAGCGTGACTGCAAATTTTCAAGGTCAGGTTGAACAAATATCTGTCAGGAGCTGATTAGATAGAGTGGATTCTGCTCTGAAGCAAGAGGATGAACTGGAAAAACCTTTCAGATCTCTTATTTAATCATGTCTAGAGGAGCTCCTCCATTGATCTCATTACTAAAGTGGCATGAAAAAGAAGAAAAAAATGTACCAGTGTCACCTCTCCAAGTTTTCTTAAATTATGCCAAATATTTTTTTTTCCTACTTGTTAAATCTCAGTCTTGTTTGTTTGTTTTTTTTTTTTTCCTAGAATTCTCTAGAAGAACAGCACAGCATACATGAAACTGGAAAATTATTACTATTAAGGTTGTTTTATTTTGTGTTTTGTAAATACTTCTTTAACTTAAATCCATGCACAGCTGGGATAAAAGAACCCTTTGATTTGTAACTGCTCATTTTGTTTAAATGAAAGGAATGACAGGGATAAGAAAAGAACCCTTTGTTTAGCTTTATCTGTGCTGGAGAACATCTCTTGCAATTGCTCAGTGAAACAGTGCTTTGTCTAGGTCTTTTTACACTGACTTTCTAAACTTCCTGAAGTTCTCCTAGTGACACAGGTACAGAGACACGAAGAGCTGGTGTCCTTCCAGCTAGGCCTGAAAACATCTTCCAGATCTAACTTCCTCATTTCAACTCTAACAAAACTTCCTCTTACCCTTGGAGAGGTCCTGATGAAACTAGGAGAAATCTCACTTGAAGTTTCCAGTACTCTTATGATTAAACATAAATAGTGAAGTTAAGCATCAGTAAGAGCACACCAGTCCCTCACTTCATTTCTGACAAAGCCAGTCACTTGTTCTTTATCCACTCCAAAATCCATAAAAGTTGTGATTTCTAAAACCTACCATCCCAGGAAGCAGGGAGCTTGGAAGCAATTGTTTTTGGGGTTTTGTTTTGTTTTCATTTTAGAGGTAGTTTTATCTCCTCTGCTTATATTAAGTGCTTTTAATAACAATTATCTTTATTAATTAGCAACACTTTTGTTGTTTTCTGACTACAAAAGCATTTTGCGTGTAAGAATCTTACCCCTGCACAGCATTGTTCTGTATGTTTGGGTCATTTGTCATTATTATTTTTATGAAGGAAAAGCTATATATACCAGAATATTTAAAGAAGCATCAGTCATTTCCCCAGTTATAAATAACATACATGATAATTGCATTGCCTTTAAAAAAGACAATAGCACTTCCATAGCTTTGTTACCTTCAAAGAGTTTACATTGTCAATGAACCTCCATCAACAATTATTTATGCATTTTAAGTAATAGTTGTGCAGTTCTGCTTTGGTTTTGCCAAAATTAAAAAGCTCAGTTCAGATGCATCTCTTTTCCAGTGACGTCTATGCTTGCTTGCTTTCATTTATTCAATGAACGAGCTGCATTGACTGATGTCTGAGGAATCAAGTTCACTCCCAGGATAATTCCACTGTAGTCAATTTAGTTGCAGCGAGGATCAGTTTGACCCACAGAACTCAGTACACTGTAGAAGGTCACGCAGCCTGTCAGTAGTCAGACAGAATTTAAATAGAGGATCCTCCTGAATCCTATTTCAAATGAGCCTCTTGACATCATCATCATCATCACCATCATCATCGTGTCTACACATTCAGAATGACATTTTGTCAAATGCCACTCAGAGCATTGTTCATCTCTTGGCATACCTCATGGCTTTAGTCACATGCCCTCATTTCTTTATTTCCATTTATTTATAACTCTCTCTTCTGTTGAGTGCCAGCTGTTAGAACCAAAGCGGATTTCCTTTCCCTCCTGGGAGCTGGGGATGAAGAAGAGGTTTCGGACTTGCTTCAGGAGGGCGGTAGCAGAGTATGGAGGTCAGCCTGGGAACCCAGCAGTTTCCATTTGTGCCAGAGCAGCAGCTTAGCAGCTGCAAGCGGCTTCATGTAGCACATAGCATGCCTGCACTGGCTTCTGGCAGTTACAATACTACTCTAATCATAAAAGAATTAATGTAGTGGTTTGGACTATGGGATTTCTTAAAGCCCCTTCTAGCCCTGTGTTTCTATGATGCTTGTATAGTAAAGTTACAAAACCAGTTTGTGTAGGCAAGGAAAAGGATGGTCCATAATTCTGAAAATCCACAAGCAATCACAAGAAAGCTCTGAGTTACTTTATTGCTATATACCTTCCTTCATATTTCTTAAAACCATGCTCTGTGCCTTTCTGTCAAACTAATCAGCCAATTTCAATATTTGAAAGAAGGAAAGACATGTCAAGGGCTGTCTGTGGATTAGGAAACCTTAGAGCATTTCCCAGTTTCTTAGTAAAGGTGGAAAACTCAGCTACATCCCAGGTTATGCTGTGAAGAAATCTGGGTATGCATCTGTTCTTTTTCCTGCAGCCTGGTTTTCATAAAAAGTAAACATTAAAAGTTTGTGTTTGATGGGTTCTAAATGATGCTCCAAATGCATCTGTTCTGGTCAGTCAAGGGACCAAGGCCTCAAAATGTACAATAGTGCACACCTGAAGTAAGGCTAGTGCAGCCCAAAGTAATTAAGTTCTTATTAATACTAATAACTGAATATGGGAAGGAGACTCAGATTATTTCCCCAAGTATGGGAAAAGTAGGTAGACCATGGCAGCATGTATTATTTTAGCATGAGCCAGTTGGCACTGAGCACATGCACTTGTTGGCCAGTCTGCCTGAACATACAACTAACTGGATTAACCACAGGGCGAGCTGTCTCTGGCCCAAACAGATGTCATGGAAGGCATGGAGAGAAGTGGGCTCAGATTATTGAACTGGAAGGATAAAACTACAGAGTGGTGAGTAAAAATGAACAGGACACAAAACTTGCTTAGTTTCATTCCTTCTGAAAAAAAAAGCATGTTTATATGATATGTTTCTATGTGGTTTTGTCTTTCCATACGTGCTCTGAAATTATATGAGTAAACAGTGACCCCAGGTCTTCCATGACCATCACTGGGTTTTGTTCTGGATTGTCAGAGGTGTTACACTGGCTTTAAATTCAAAAATGAGACAGACAGTGAATTCAAAGGAGCTGTTCCAATCCTAGGATCTCCTAATGGGAAGGTTATTGTTTAGCAGAAAATAAACATCTGTGAACCTCCAACATTGATCAACTGTAAGGCTTCAAAGGTGTTAGTGTTCAAACATGAGAAGGAAGAGACAGTTTAAATACTTTGCAGCATTAGAGACAGATCCTCTAAAGCATGTAGAATAAATAGTTGAACCGTCATTCCTGCAATCGACTCCTCACCATATTGTTTCATCCTCAAAATCATTCCAACAGCAACTTATTTGTGACACTGCTGGTGAGAACTCAGGCCTGTACACCCCTTCAGCATCCTCTTCAGGCAGTCTAGAAGCAACTTCTGCAGCTGTACGCAGACTGAAACAGCCCCAGCCAGTGTATTTCCACCATGAAGTCTGTAAGAGTATATTCTTCCATACTCTCACACCATGCCTCCTTTCCTTTCTATACACTTGCATCTTGTCCCTCTCCCCGCACTTTGTAGTACTGCCAGTGCAGTAGCCCTCTCACTTTGCAGGCTGACTGGATGCCAAAGAAGGCAATAGCTTGATGAGTTTTTTTTCTTCCACATTCCAGAGGACTCAGAACGGGTACTCCCTGTTGAAGGGCTACATTCACATCCATGAAGGCAGCCAGACCGTCTTAAAGACTGAGACCCAGCACTGTGGTTGTCAGATGATGCATATCTGCCTCACAGTAACCCACTTGCTCTGTGGTGAATAAAAGCACAGAGCTAGAGCCAAATACTTCTTAGAGCCACAAAAAATGAAATCACAGATATAAATGGCATGAGAATAAGGACCATTATATATACAGACAGCAATCTCTCCTATCAGAAATTAATCTAGAGGGTAGAGTTAAGATTGTAGCAATTACCAACTTTCACATTCAAGCCATGGCACTACGTGTAAGCAATGTTCCCTTAAATAAAGGATAGTCACAAACTTAGGTCATTTTAGTATCAGTCTAAAATGATTGTTGGAGGGACACTTTCCAGTAATGCATCTAGACACAGAACAGTTTGTCATCATCTTGCCTGCAATGAAAGCAGCACCGTGTTCTATAATTTCTAATTCACAGTTAAAAGTCCAGACACTCATTAACAACCTGTGTTAGGAGCTACCCTACCTATTCATACTTTTCTTCTCCTTTGTACATCCAGGATGTCTTTTCCTTGTTTATTAAACCAGTTACTGTATCTTGTGCCCAATTAAATTCAACTGCAAAAGGGTAAGGATTTTTCTTTCCACACAGTGCCACTCACATAGTAATCTGGATCCGATCAGGCCTTTGAGATGCTGTAATTGAATTTCCTAAATGAATTTTAATGATAGTAATTTTGCAAAATGTTACGCAGTATTAAATACATTATCAGGTACTGACTGTAACAGCATCATCTTATGGTAGTGCTTGCTCACAATGACACTGCCAAGCTTCATCGATTTTGGAAACAAATGTAACAATTTTAATTTCCCCAGAGATACATGGTTACAGCTCAAAATCAGCTCTTGTCTATGGCTTGATGTGTTCCAGTAAACTGCAGCATGGGCCACATTGCCACACTCCAATAACCATTAAATCGCTTGCAAGTTTGCTGCCCTGGGTTTGGCTCCTGCCAACTAGCATCCTCCCAGATAGTGCCCAAGCACGCTCCAGGGATTAGTGTGTGGGCCAGGGAGGTCTTTCAACAACAATTTTGTTGCAGCCACCTCTTCAGAGCTAGGAAAGTTTATCTGCATGAAAATACATGCATTGTAGAATTTGGTGTCAGGGCTGGAGAATGCTCCTGGCCTCTTACTGGTATAACACAACCTAAATGTCTCTAGTATGGTTCCAGTTTATTGTCTCCCCCAGTATTGTTCCCTACATAGACGTTCAAGAGATACTAGCTAAGCATCAGAGTTTGTTTCATGTAATATCTAGAAGCACATTTTGTTTCGTTTCAACTGTAGTTCATAAATTCCTTCTCTGTAGTCCCAAAGACTGTAAAATTTGTAATGATAAACATAACATTTACAGTAATGTCATTAAAGACTGTATATTCATTATATACCAATTTTGTAACTAAGGCAATTTAATGGTTTGATTAAACATTACTGTGAATCATTTTGTACCTAAAAGCATTTTGTGTATACACAAATATATTAGCTGGCTGTGTATGCAACCCTCTTTCACAGGATAACTTAACATCCAGCATGATTTGAAAATTTGCTTGCCTCTGCATGATACAGGTGCCAAATAACTTTTGTCCCTTAAAGTGTCCTCGAAACAGCATGGATACCGTAAGGGTGGTTTCCTCTCCACATGGTAATTAGAAAGGCTAGGTCAGGCTTTTTGGTTATGTCCCAATACAGGCCGGTTTTGCCAAAGAGGCTTTTACTAGCCCAGCAGTGTTTAATTTGCTGCAAAATTTCTATGCCAGGAAAAAAATGTGTATAGTTAATATTAGAGTAGTGGAAAACTTCTGTGCTAGAATGAATTATTTCACTCAGAGATCCAGCACAAATTGTTCCAGCAAGCGTGCTTTGTGGCTGTGATAAACTGCATCTGCCCTGGAACAGTAAACTGTGCTAGTATATAGCAAGCCTAAGCCTAAAGGGGTTTTGGACTATGACTTTATATTCTAAGATGGAGTGAGACTTTTTTTTTTTATTTTGTTATCTAGGAGGATTTTCAATCAAGTTAAGACAGCTCAGTTATAAAGCTATAAAAAAATTTAACTATTAGAATTTCTACCTTTTCCTACTTTAGATCATGCTTCACTTACTGCTCAGGACAATGAGTATCTTGCTCTGACACAGTTTATGTCAACTCATTAAATTCAACTATGTGAAAAAAGATATTAATTCTATACTTTAGAAAGCTAAACAAAATACTGTCAAACTTCAGTTGAAATAAGGCTAAACCCTTCATCAAGAGTTTTGTAATCAAGTTAGTTGAGCTGCCCTGCCCGTGATGAATGCATATACTGTCTCCAGGGGAAAGACACCACTGCAGATACAATTCATGAAATACTCACTGGGAGATTCTAATTAAGATATAGGTTGTTATATTGAGCAGATTAAGCTACATCAAGGAACTTATCCTTCCAAGTGGTTAATGAAATGGTATACCCCCAAAACTTCTTCAATAAAAAATGATTCTGTTTTAGCTGTAAAATTTCACTGTGAGAAAACACAATGCACTGACTCCAGAGTAACCCCACTTCACTGTCCCATGGTAACTGTGTCTCTCTGCAGCACAAAGAAGTTCCCAAATCTTTCTTATTTCTGTATATAGTGGACAATATGGAGGGCCAGACTGAGTAGTAAGAATGCCAGGATTGCGTGTCACTGAAGAAAATAAAATTATTAAAACCCCCTTTCTCAAGACTAGGTGCCAAGCAAAAAACTCTTACTTGCCTCATGGACAGATGGCTCAAACCTTTCCATCTGTTAGCAACTTCTGGCCTCCAACTCCTGCATGATCCTAACATCAGACCTCTAAGCATATTAACGTGTCTGAGGTGTATTAAGAGTCAGAAACATCTCTGTTCTGGGTTTACACAACTATTTGAGCATGGATGCCCCATCTGGACTTCTCCTTGGCTTAAACACATTTATGTGCACAAGATATTGAAAGATCAAAACCTACCAAAGCAGTGGGACTGGACTGAGATCTTAGTTGACTCATGGGTATATGGTAACAGCAAACTAGTTTAAAATTCCAGTTCTGTTGAAGAACACCTCTGAAGTTGAATTTTCTCATGTTGTGCACAGTGCCATGGCAGAGGAGGTAACAGGTGCTGACAGACACTTCTAGCTGTGTCAGAAATTACTTGGACCACCATATAATTCTTCACCAGTTGTTATACCAGAAAAGGGATCTTTCCCTTTCAAACTGAAAACTCTGTGCTGCACAGACGCCTGTAGTCTTTAACTGCAGCCTCCAAATGTCGACATCTATATTTGTAGTACAGACAAAATGTATTTACTAATGCAAAGCCTCCCAAACGGTGGCTTTTGTAGCACTGGTGACATAAAAACTACTTTTAAATGACGTGTGGAGGCAGGTCTGCCTACCAGGAGATACTCAGCTGAAGTGTAGGATGAGCATCCCAAATCTGCTACTATTGACTACCAGCCTAGAGACACTTTATAGTTTATACAAATTTCTATACAAAGGCAGTAGTTACTACTGTTAATGAGCATTGACCAGAGCTATGGAGAGCAGCATTATCATCTAGCTCATTTAGTAGGTCCTAGGTTCCACAAAGTAACAGTAGAAATAACTTCGATCAGTATAGAATTGTGTTTAATAATGTACGAATAAAAGTTATTGCTACTACAAGGCCAGCATAGCATTAGGGATACTGATAGGAGATGAGATGATCAGGAAATGTCAGGGAGAAGAGACAGAAGAAATAAGCTAGGATTTTCCACTGGCAAATGTCAGCAAACCTGCCTGACCATAAGGAACCAATACATAACTTTCTTCCTCATACAGAACAAGGTAACTTGGCAGCATTATCCTTCTACCTTACTAAGACTAAGGGAATGAATGCTTAACGATAAGAAGACTGAGGCTTCTTTCTAGCCTCCCCAAGACCTACCTGGAGAATTTGGTCTCTGAATATAAGCAAGATTCTTTTCACTAATAAACTGGACATCTATTCCTGAGCTTCAAGATAAAATGTACATACATGGGGTTTTGGAGCTCCGAATAGTCTTAGATTTTATACGGTTGTAATTCAGTACGTGAAGAAACTTGGGTATGAGTTTTTACCTCCTAGGGCAGAAGAACTGCCCACGAAGACACAGGGGCCTGCTGGGCCGGAGGGTGCCTGCCGGCCACGCGTGGCCTCCGTCGGACGCCGCAGCCTCCCGCGAGGGCCCCGGTGACGGCCACACTGCTTCGGGTTCCTGGGAAAACTGAGCTTGACAAACTTCGCCGCGGCATCAGGTGGTCGGAGCCTATTCGTACTCCCAAGTGGGACTGCGGGCAGTGTTTACCAACCACCGGAGCCGGCCGGGAGCAGAACCAAGGGCTTCCCTTTCACCGGTGCCGACGAGCAGTCCGGCCTCTAGCGGCAGCCCCGGCACCGCCCCGCCACAGTTTCAGGTCCGAGGGCGTCCGGCAGCCAGGGCTCCCCCAGCGGCGCCCACCCCCCCCGCCGCCATCTTGCTAGCGCGCCTCCAGGCGACCCCCCCGGCACTCCGCGGGGCGCGGGAACGCCGACGGGCCATGGCGAGGAGCAGGGCGCTGTGGAGCTGCTGTCTGCACCTCGCCGCGCTGCCCTCAGCCTTCAACGGCTCCTGCTGTAGAACCGCGGAGCCGCCGCGGAGGGGGTGGAGCGGCACTATGGAGGAGGAGGAGGAGGACGACGACGAGACTCCTCAGGGGCGGCAGCAGCAGCCCGAGAGGTGAGCAGCTCTCTGGCAGCAGGCAGCGCTCCGGGGGCGGGGGTCGCTGCCCCTGCGCCTTCCTGTGGGCAGGGAGGGACCGTGCGGACCGGCGGCTCCCGCCCCGTGCCGGTCCGGAGGACCTGCCGCCTTCAAAGCCCGTCTGGCGGCCGGGGGAAGGGGAGCCAGAGCAGCTCGGCGCACCTGCTCCGAGCGCGGCAGTGGGGCTCGCTAGACACACGGTACTGGGGTCCCGCCGGGTGAGTACGGCGAGGGGGACTGGGCTGAGCTGCGGCGGGAGCGGGGCTGAGGGCGGGAGCCCCGCCGCCGGCAGCGGGGCAGAGCGAGTGTGGGCGTCCGCTCGGAAAAGTTCGGCGGTGGGCGAGGTGCCCGGGGCCGCCGAGCCTGGTTCCTGTCCGGGGAGGAGCTGCGTGCGTAGCCCGGCTCTCCCTGCGCCGTCTCGGCCCCGCGGAAGGTGTAGCTGCCTGCGGTTGGCGCAGCGCGGGATGCGGGCGGCTCCTGCCCAGGGGGGCGGCGGGTCGCCCCCGAAAGGTGCTGCGGTGGTCGGTGACAAAACCCGACTCCAGAAACGCTTGGGATGGGGAGATTCTTTCACACCCATGAAATAAATCGTGGACGAAAAAGTCCTACCTTCTACCTCCCGCCCTCACAGCGGCGATGCTTTCGTTTGAATTGACGGTAAAATATGCTGCAGTAGCGCGCGGAAAGAAACAAGTTACATAATCGCCTATGGAAAAAAGACGCTTCGTCCTAGTGACAGTTTACTGAACGTTTTCCTTTAAAGAGGAGGCACGGACAGATGTTCATGGCGAGCATTTTTTTTCTTGCGTTGTACAGTGCGAAGTGGACAATATTAACAAAGTCATTTAACGTAATTAGTTCAGTCAGGTAATCTCAGTGATCCGCAATTATCTCTGGTAAGGATTTAGGGAAAGTATTTGTTGAACGTTTTGACGACATGCGGTTAAGTTCATATTAAACTTCTGCAGAAATGGTTTTCTAGTGATGGTTATGATTTCTTACTCTGCTAGATAGCGATTACGATGCAAGTTTTCAGTTTTAAAGGAAAGGACTTTTTTGTTGTATTTTTCAAACTACACCGACTAAAGTAATGGAAGAAAAAATAGTGACAGGAAAATCTCTTTTCTGGCAAAAGACGCTCGGGAAAAGTCACATATTTTTTAATTCTTAGTAGGAGCTTTATTAGTTAATGAAGTACGAAGCCTAATTAATTTTATATGTAAGACTTTCAGGAATACCAGAAGAAATAAGATTTTTATCTTAGTAATGCAAAAATTATTGCAACAGTTGCTTTAGAAATGCCAAAAATTATCTGAAATTGAAATACCATTATAAAAAGATAAATGGGAATTTTGAATACTTGGAGAATGGAAAGCCCTGTCTGATTCACTCTCTGTAAAGGAGAGGACACATTCAGGAGAGGAGGAAGTAAGGGATGACAGTGAAACTGTTCAAATATAAATACAGTTAATTTGGCTTCAGCTTGGCCCAAATCAAAAGAGAGCTGCAGTCTCTTTAAAAGGAAGCAATCCATTATTGTTATTTTTTCATTTGTATGAACTATGTAGATTTGAGGAATTACTTCAGCAGAAATCTATTTCCTCAGCCTTTATAAGCTCAAGATTGAACCAAACCTGCAAATTCACTTTTCAGAAACAGCTTTTAAGTTCTTTTCTGCAAATGGGAAGGCCTTTGTTTTGTGTGTGATGAGAAAAATGGAAATGTTGCTATATTAATTAGTGCCTTTATGTATAACACCTGCTGTCAAATTACCTTTTCCTCTTTCCTCACATCTATGAATCCCTTTCTGATCTCACTTTGATTGTTTCCAGTCAATTGCTGTAAATATGTAGCTTGCAGTTTGCTGTCTAGCACTGTGTTTTGAATCCTATTTCTAATACACTCAGAGCCAGGACCATGATAAATCACTTGGTCATCTTGTGCCTAAACGTACCTTTAGTAAAAAGGCTTTTTCTGTAAACCAGATGTTGCACTTGCTTAAATTATGCTTAGATAATCTAGGAAAGAAATTATATGTTATTTGCTCTTTGCACATATCATAGTATTTAGCAGCTGTATGAAGAAGGGGGTGATTGGGGTTTAAACAGCGCACAACTGCGCCCAAGCAGAGAAACCTTCCAAAGCTGTTCAGCAAAGACAATTGGGCACGACCAAGTGATACAATGAAAACACTTTGCTGCCATTGTGTCCCTACTGTAGAAAACAAGGTTTGATAAGATGTTGAGTGAGTGGAAAAGTCAAGTGGTAAGGAATGTATTGCAGGATGTATAGCAAGAGATTTTTCTTGTGTAAGACTATGGCTGGAGCTGGCAGTGCTACTGTGTGCTCAGTAAGGCTTGTGATAAGATTTGGAAATAGTTTCGGTTGTTGAGGCAGAAATCTCCCATGGTGTGGCCATGTTTCTGAGGGAGGATTTTGGTGACATTCAGCTGTTTCTGATAATGCATTTGTGTCAGTAGAAAGTTGTTTATGTAGGTCTGTTTAGGTTTGTTTAAGTGAAACACTTTGTCTCCTTAAAACAGCTACATACTTAGGATGTTACCTCGAAAATTAGTAGATGGCTCATATTTGTGTTGGAAAAGTGCCTTGACTCTTGAATAAGAAAAAAAATCCCCAAACCACAAATCAAACAGCTTTAATATTAGCACTTTTGTTGTTGACTAACAACCAAAGCACTTTGCATTTAATTTGGAGTACATGACGAAAGGTGGAGTTGTGGGGATAGAGTAGAACTCTGATTATATATAGGAAGAAGGGTTATCAGGAAAAATGGTAATGCGTTGTGCCATTTGCAGTTTCATTGGGGATTTGTGTTTTGCAGTGTCTGGTGCTCTACCACTTGGAATTTCTTTTAACGCCTGTGTTTTTGTTAAAGAAATGTAAGGGTGCTCTATCACATGTTTTCTGGCTTTCCAGTGTGAAGTTTCTGGGATTCAAAACTTTTATATTTGGAAAAGGTGATGACCTTCTAGCTTAAGTCATGTGAAAAATGGTCTTTGAACAGTTTTTCAAGAAAAATTCAATTGCATTCTTTTCAACAAAATAAAACTTATAATTTCCTTACCTTAACTACTCTGGAAATGATTTGTTTGGGTTTTAGTAAATTTGAAGTCAAATGTTTTAAATAGTTTTATAAAATCCACATATCTGTGGGATGTGTTTACATTCATATACACACAGTCAGAGGGAGAGAAAGAATGTTGTTGGGGGAAGCAAAAGTTGAGCTTACGTTGAAGTCCAAGTAGATTTAGGAAGAATTTAGGGAAATATTTTTACATTGCAGAGAAATGGCATTGAGTCCTATGTGTTTGGACTTTGAACTGGAGAGAGGGAATCAAGCAGACAAGTACTTAAATATGTCTATAAACAAAGTCATATGACTGTGTATTAACTTAAAAATAAAAATTAGTTTAGTGCTTGGGCGTTGCTGCACTTCCTGGACAACTGGGTTTTTATAGGGTTCTAAAGGATTATCCTTGGTGTGCGTCTAGAGAAAGTTTGCATAGGAGTTTGTTCCTTTCTGGCATGGAGAGAAAAGGAAAAAGAAAATTAAAAGGCTTAGTAAATGAGATGGAGATAGCAATTGTGCAATTGCAGATGTAAAAGTGCCAGATCTGGTTATAAATAAACTGCTTCAGATCCTGCTTTGCCATGTAGATCATAAGGTTTTAACATGATTTCTATGCACTTTTATGGAAACAGCTCTTACCTTGCCTTTATGGCCATGTGCTACAAAGGAAATCAGATTTCTACCATAGTACATTCAAGTGGAGCCTTACTTTTGTAATGTGCAGTATTATTTATTTTTAGTCATATCTAATTGATGTAAAATGTTAGATGGGGAGCCTGTACCCTCAGGATGGAGTGCGAGCTTAGAATATTTTACCATTTTGGTGAAGAAGCTGTTAGCACAGTTTTTTCAGCATTACGTAATAACTTGAAATACTAAACCCAAGAAGTGCAGGGTGTTAACACATGGGAGTGGCTAAAGAGTGTTTATAAAAGGTGAACTGTAAAGTTTGGTTGTATTTTCTAAGAGTAAGCACCATCCTGGAAAGGTTTAGCCTCTCTTATTAACTGTAGTCACATCACTAGACCAACTGAAACTAATTAACTGCTTGTTTGCATAAATACCTACAAAAGTGGAGCTGGTGCCAGAACAGTAAAGTTGGGGTCCAGATCCTGTAGCTAGGTTGGTACAAATTTCATGTTTGCTTTTTTGAAAAAGCCTCATTGAAATTCTGTCCAAGTGTGAAGGGCCTAGGTCAGTGGAGATTTTCAGTGCTGTTGGAATCTATGGTACCCAACTGTGTGCATGTGCTCTCTTCTTTTATTTTTCTGTTACTTTTAAAAAGTTTCTGCATTTCGTTTGTAAGCCAGTTATTGTGTTGCATACCTTAACACAGCTGTAATGCATAAACCTTGCTTCTGTATGTTGCCAGCCTGAGTCCTGCAGAGCAGGTAAGAAAACTTTCATTCCAGCTCTTATGTTTTCAACATTCTTCCCTATATATTAGTCATTAAATTAGTTGCAAAGGAAAGCTGTTTCCCTTATGGTGTAGGGAAAATTGACTTCTGCTTTCCTTTGGTGACTGTGTTGGCAATAGCACAGAGTTACTCTTGTGCTTAATCATAATAATAGTCTAGGCTGTTCATGTGATGGCCACATGCCACCTTTTGTATACTTTTACTCAAGACTGCAGTAAGAGATGAAACTCAGAGAGGGAAATAATTTCATAGACCTGTATAGCTAAAGACATTGGCTTGTGGGTCTGTCATCTCTGGTAATATGCATGGCCCCTATGGGCAACTACTCTCCTATCAGGGAGCATAACCTATACAGAATATGCATGTAACAGAAAATTCCTGTAATATTAAATACAGTTCATAAACATGCTTGGAGACTATAAAGTGCTCATATTGGACAGAGGCAGTCAGCTGGGGCTCCTGGAAACAAAGGAAAAGTATTTCTATATTGTCCAAGTTAGAGGCTTTTTTATGCAGCTGATACAATGCTCATAGCTGATCAGATTTAACCTAGGGTTGAGAATTATCTGGCTCCAGGTACTACTAATGGACCCGACTCTAAAGTCTATTTGCATTTGTATCCAGAGGCATATAAGTGTGTAGCTGATAGGCACTCCTAATGGCTATGAATAACTTTCTGTTGGCTTAGTTCCCCTAATGAATGGCAGGAAAGTAGAGGTTGAAATGTGTAGTAACGGGAGTGGGCTGCCTTTTGGGTTGTAAGTAGCTATTGAATTTGCTTGGTTATAATACTTAGAGGAGGCAGACAGAGATTTTAAGCAGTGTCAGTACTGTGAATGAAGTCTTGGTTAAGGAATAGGTTGAAAAATATTGGGGGTAAGGGGAATTGTTGAACCTAACTTGGTGGTGTATGTAACTGAGCTACAGCAAGTGAATTCTAAATGGAGGCTATTTAATGAATTACTTTTTTTTTTTTTTTTTTTTTTTTATAGCAGCACTGGCATAAGTAAGTTTTGTTTACAACAGTATACTCCTGTTCTCACCCTTCCCTGTCCTAGCCAGTTTGTTGGTATAAACACTTGGCATGGTTACACAGTGATGCAGGTGAAGATTAAGTGCTTCTCTAGGAGATGGGAAGGCAAGAAGTGACTATTGGCTAGATCAGTTTCTTGAACTAATTCACCATGTGGACACAAATGTTTGTTTTGGCAAGCCTGGGGGAGTAATGAGGGCAGAAATGGATTGGCTCGTGGTGGTGGCTGCTTAAGGAATACAGCTGTTGTAAGAATATGTGTAACAACAGATAACTGTGGGTAGATGCTTCATATTTGCTTCATTTGTAACTTTTTTTTTTCTCTGTTATGTCTAAATAAAACCTTGCTTTGTTTTGCTCTCAATCCTCAAAACCAGCTGAGAATGGTAGATGATTCATCCTAATTCTATGAGGTTGCTTATGGAGAGCTATTTCTGTTTAAGTTTTCAGCTCAGTTACCCATCTTTCTTGAAAAGTACACAAGATCACTGTAGAGTCAGGATACTTGTAGCTCTGTGGAGAAGAACAGGGCTGGCAACCCATATCTGTGCTATCAAATGGGTACATCCAAGAATGGAAGAAGGCTGTGCTAGTATGGATATAATTTTTTTTTAATTTATTTTTCTTTGTGGATGGCTGGAAAATATGGAAATAGGACCACACAGAATCCCAAGCTGGCTATTAAAAATAATTTGAAATAAAATTTCTACAGTGCTTGTTTTTTCTTGCAACTCCTAACTGGAAATATCAAATAATAAAAGTATTTATAGATCAGCTTCTTGCAAGCTTGAGAGATTTTCTTTGTGTGAAATCCTAAGACCAGGAGTGTCTGGAATAATTGCTGTTTCAGTTGTAAGAAAATATGTATAGTGAAAGAAAACTTCCAAGTTGCATAGCAGTATATGGTTTGCAGAAAGCTTTGATAGGTCTACAGTGGCATAACAAACAGCCTGAAGTACTGCACGGTAAGAGTTTAAATGCATTCAGAATTTTCCAGTCTCAAATGGTTCATTAATTAAAGCAGACAGTTTAATACCTGAACGAAAAATAAAAGCACAGACAGAATTTAGCTGGCAGTTGTTTTGTAGGTGAACAGGTGGGAACCTTTTTGCAAATACTGATTTTTGGTGGCTTTTTGGGATGGCTTTTTTTGTTGTTTTTTGTTTTGTTTTTTTTAAGTTTCAGTCCAAAAAGTGTGCTTTTTGTTGTCATAAAAAATATGTACATTGAAAAAAACTTCTGAGTTGTGTGGCAGTATATGGCTTGCAGAATTGCTTTGGTTAAGGCCACAGCAGTGTGAGCTGTCCCTTTCAGGTGATGTGTAGTACAGCTCAGTTCTAGATGTAGTCTATACAGAGAGACAGTGATTAGAAAGGAATCAAACTTGTTGCTTCAAAAATAAAGAAAATTAAGGATATCTGGAAAACTATGGAATGTTTGCAAGGTAAGTGTAAAGTTTGCGGATGGGTTCTAGTAAACCATGGCTTCACAGTGACTCTTTCTTAAACTTTCTGGCTTATGGATTTGTTAAATAAGGACCATATTTCTATGTAGAAGTGAAGGATAAATCTGTTTTGTCAGACTTCATGGTTAGTAGCATGTCTGTGCATGGCTGTAAGCTTATGAGGGGGGAAATGCATCCATTTCAGTTATGGAGTAGTGGATGTCAGAGGACACTGTCTGGAAGTGGTGAAGACTCGTGCAATAGGTTTTATTTAAAATAATTTGGCTCAAAGCTCTGCTGTGTTTAGAAAACATAACAAAACAAACAAACCCTGACAAAAAAAACCAAAAACATTTAAAAAGAAAAAAAAATCATGTCAGAGAGCTTCTTGTAACTCTAATGTATCCTGTTTCCAACCTTCTTCTGGAACAGAAAGTATTAAAATGTTTAACTAAACTTTTGATTGTTTTCCTAAATAAAAACAATACTTTAAGGCAAAATATTTGTGTCCAAGTTTTCAGTAATATGAGCAATGCTAAAATAAACACTTGACCCCAAACCTGTTGTCTCAAGGGCTATGTCCTGCTTACAGGTGTAAGCCTGCTTACTGGGACATATGACAGGAGTTTTCCATGCCATGTCCTGCCTGATATACGACTTATTTCTTGCTTGGTGGAGGGCCTCTTAGTATTTGGTGCTGGAAAACTGGTCATGTGAACTCTGCATTTTGATTCATGTTAGGCTTCATCCTGTTCATCAGAGGGTGCTGTTCTTCCCCTCTGTCTAGAGTACCTTCTGGCCTTGTGGATTTGGCATGACTGATGTTCTCCTTTAGTAGTTTGTATGTCTTGGTCCATGTCCTTTTCTGAATTCACATGAAGCAGTAAGGCATCTCAGAGCACAGAGGAGGTGAGCATGTTGCATCTTGCCTGAGTTCCTTACAAATGGTGACAATCCACTTGCCCTTCCTTGGGTGTAAGTGTAAGCATTTGTTAATGCTTTTAAGTAGACAGTAGTTTTACTCTTTGTTTAAAAGTATGGAGATTTCTTGTGGAACCTTACAATCACAACTGTTCACTGAGGACATGATCCCTTCCCCTGTCCCTCCCGAGTGAACACAGTTTGATTTTGGTGTCTCTTGTTCACAATTTGCCTAGCGATCCAGTACTTAAATTTATTTCTCAAGTGCCAAACGGTTATTTTAGGGGGCAAAGAATTCAGGAAAGTTGGATGAAAAATCAGCTCATTTAAATATTAGAAAATACCCAGTGTGAAAATACACTTGCCAGTTTTCCTTGTCTGTAGAGGTTTTCTTTTGCAAAAGGGTAAGAATCTCTGTGGACTAATGACTGATTGAGTTTTATTTTAAGCTAATGATTCCTTGCTTTCAAGAAATTACTATCTACTTTTTCTTTTTTAATAAGAAAAAAATAGATTTTTTTTTACTGTAGTCAAAGAACATTCTAATATATATTTTACCAATTTATATGAAACAGAAATGAACTGACAAGATTGATACTTAAAAAGAATCTACAGATCATCAGGAATACTTCGTAAGTTAGTTGTTTGTAAATGTGTCCCTTCCTTATGCATGTAAAATGGTTTAAAGTGTTCTGTGAGCACTAAGGTGTTCTATCCCTTCTGTTGCTTATGGAATACTAATGAAAGTAATGTACGTGCATCATGTGGAAAATATGTTGGCAGACAGATACCTGCAGTGCTTTAAATGCTTTGGTGTTGTCTCTTTTAATCAGCATCGTCGATCCCTACTTCCCTAGAGGTTTATACTTTCAGAATAAGATCAAAGGTTTATATGAAAACTTAAGCAAAAGTAGAATTCACCTATTTTAAAGATGAATAAATAGATAAACAGAAGCTTAAAAATAAAACCTTAGGCACTGTAGTATCTAATATAAAATGTCTTGTAGGAACAGTAATTACAGTAGTTATATATATTCAAAAATCAGACATCTGAGATGTTAACAGAAGAATTTCCTGGAATTAAGTGCCTATCTGATTAAACTTTTGTGATATGTTTTCATTACGCTTTCTAGAAGAGTATCTGTTTTAGGCTGTGTCTGCATGCTTTGCTAAATTAATAAGCTGACTTGGCATTGAAAATGCTCTTTGAGGAATGGAAAAAAACAAAACAAAAAAACAACCAAAACCACCAAAAAAACCCACAAAACAAGCCAACCAACAAAACCCGTTTTAAGTAACAGTTAAAATATCCATTACTATTTCTTGAGTATTCTGTCTGCCTTTTTGTGGCACTGATTCTTTTTGTTACCATTTATTTCTGCTTGAAATGGTATAGAACAAGTTGAGTGGCTGTTCTGTTGAAGGCTGATTCCAATAAATGCTTAGTGGAATAAAGAAAAAAGCCTGTGAGTATTGACAGGTAAATTAAAATGTTGATGCAGATGTGATACCTTATTGCTAAGCAGAAAATACTGAAAGGGAGTGGTTTCAGTAAAACTATGGGGAAACTAGAGGACAAAGCAATTTTATTTTAAAAAGGGTTATAACTAAGGGTGCTATCTATCAAAAAAACTCTATCAGCAATGTTTTCTGAACGTTGTTCATGCTTCTTTGTCGGAAGTGAATTTTGATGCATTAATATTTAATCTCTACTGTATGGCAAAATAATGGTTATTTTTTTTAAGAAAACTGTGCAATATTTATCAGTTGACTGGTCAACTGATTGAGGTCTACTGACACCATACTTTCTGTTTAGTAATTGGTTGCTGCTGAAATAGCAGGGACTGGCTCTGCATTTGTAGTTGGAGCACTACCAGTAAATACATTTGGGTTCAGTTTGGTAACACTCTTTATGTGTGTAAACCCTTAGCTGTAATGTTTCAGTGGCAGTATATTTCTTTTTCCCTGTAATTACGAACTTAGGAGGAGTGTGGTGAGTTAGTTTCTAAGAAAACTGTGAGTTTTACTTTTGTTCTCTGAAAATGTTTGGGTAGACTGGCTTTAGTACATCAAGTACTAAAGAAGCCAAGTGCTTCTCATGTTGAGTATACAGCTGAAGTTTGAGTGAGTTCATGAAATAGCAAATAGGCTAAAACAGGTGGTGGAGAGTTTTCCACAGGACAGAGTTAATTTATTATTAAAAACTATTCCTGCACCTAAGCAGTATATCATGCTGTCTGTTCATGGCATGTCTGGCCATCTTCTAGTTTTTATTAGGTAGAGCTTGTAAATGCCAGCAAGTTGTGCACTTTTCAAAACAGCAGCCAATTTTTAAAAACAAAACTAAACTGTCAGAACACTGTATTTACATTCAAAGGAAATGGTGAAAGTTAAAATAGAAACTGAAGCATGAAGGAAGCTTCAGTAACTTGTAAAATAAAATAGAGATAATTGGTTTATCTACCTTGGATATAATGAGGTCAATTGGACTCCATATTCCTAAACTCTGCAACATTGAAGTGTGGTTTGGAATAAGAGAATCTGACTACTGAGTTCATGGTTTTCTAAGAAATGTGCAGTACTTTTGACTTCAGGGAAAAAAAAGCTTTTCTGGGTTTTCTCATCTTTATATATTTTACAATGGAATTAAGAACACACGTTGCAGCCATGATTCATTTGGGGCCACAGAAAACTGGAACTAGTCAGCCGAGATAAATGTGCATCAAAATTGCATTTGAAACAGTTACTTTCGCTGTTCTAATCAATAGGCTTTTCCTTTGTTTTGGATAAAATAAAACCAAATGTCTTTTGTGTTCTAACTTTTCCGCGTGTTTGCGCATCTTGTCAGTAGAGGTGATGTGTTATGAAAGCTACATGAGGCTGCGGTGCTTACTACAATAGTAAGTCACTATACTGACAAATCCCAACCTACTGTCTAGTTCCAGTGTCTCTTGACCAGGTTTGCAGGATCATTTTACATCATGCACTAAATGTCACAAGTTTCAGGAGGAACTTTGTATTCTTCCAAAATATAAATTAAGGAACCCTTCCCCCTTGCTCTTGCAGTCGGTAGATAAAAGTGTTGGTATCTGAAGCTGTGCATACCACGGAGTAAAATTTTTCTGAACTACAAAGCGCTAATCTCGTGTCTACTTGCCACAGCATGTTTTTTGAAGTCTTTTGTGTAATAGTAACTGATTTTAAAGCATATTCTGTTGAGAAAAAAATATAGTTGATCATAAAATAAGGTCAGGCTTGTTTCTACTGTGTGTGAGAACATTCAATCTTACAAACATTGATGTTAGTTGAAGATTGATTAATTTAAAATTTATTTTAGCTCTTCTCAAAAAGATATGGATAAGAAAATGGATGAAGAGCAGCCTCTGACTGCATGCAACCAGTACCCTAAAGAAGCAGTGAGGAAACGTCAGAATTCGGGTCGAGGTTCCAGGGGCAGCGATTCTTCCAGGTCCTCCAGGAAAAGCTTCAGGCTGGACTATAGATTAGAAGAGGATGTAACTAAGTCAAAAAGAGGCAAAGATGGGAAATTTGTCAACCCGTGGCCAACATGGAAATCGCCAACCTTGCCAAATATTTTGAAATGGTCCCTCATGGAAAAAGATAACAGCAGCGTGCCATGCTCAAAGCAGGTAAATACTTGCATGTTTTCTGCTCTTGATTTAGTGCTTTTACCTCTGCTCTAATCAATAACATAGGACACTTTCTGACTAATATTTATTAGGCACATTTTGGAGACTTTAAGTCTTGTTTTTCTGATTTTCTAATTAGTTTATTATTTTCAAAAGATGGATTTATACATTCTCTCTTTTTTTTTTCTCATTTCTGTTAGTTCTACACCCTTTGATTCATCTAACTCAGTTTATATTTACAAAAACAAGAAAAATGGCCCCCTAACTCAGTTATAAATGACAGTTACACTTTCTTTTTCAATAGGTGTTGCATTACGAGGCAAATTACTAACATAATTCATATTGCCTGAAATAGCTGACATCTCTAATTTATAAAATATTGCTTATTTTTTCCCCAAAGATTGCATTTACTATATATGTCTTTTTCATAAAAATGTAATTAATAGTTGCTGTTGTTTACTTAGGAAATGTTTGCTAAGGTTTTTCTGTTTCAGTACACCAGGAGAGAAAATTGCGTATGTTAAAAATAACCTGAGCAAGTATTTGTACCAAAATACTAAAGGTGCAGTGCCAGTTTACTGGGAAACACCTTATTTGTTCTTGGTGTATTTCTTCTGTCAGATATTAAAGCAGGAGTCAGAAGCAGCAACCTCTGAGAGCAACTTCTTTTCCATGAAGAGTAATGGATACTGGAAAGTCCTGGGTTATCTTTGTGGCCACAAGAAGTATTACTATGGCTACAGTTTTGAGAGTTAGAATTACTTAGTGTATTTTCTGTGTTAACTGCACTTTGGAAAAGCTGTGCTGAAGGGAGCACAAGCAGGGAAAGCATTTTTGTTGAAACAAGTGTTAATAATGCTTTTAAGCGCCCAAGGCAGCATGCATAAGCTATAAATCTTACAGTCGGTATTTAACAAAGAGTTTACACTTTTCATTTTTATCTTTGGTGAATTACCTAGTGAAGGAAGGAATTTGATCAGCTTTAGGGCAAGGAAAGCTGTGTTACTTATAAAATTTGATAGTCAGAGGTGTGGGGAATATGTTAATACTAAGGATATGTGGCCCAGACCATATTTAAGGGAGAAATACTCTTGGCTGTAATTGTTCTATAATAATAATTTGACTTAAAAACCAAAAAACAGACCAAACCAAAAAAAAACCACAGCAAATTTATGTTGGTTTTGGGATCCCTTCTAACAGTGTACTGTTTTTAATTTGGTGTCCTGCTTCTAGACATTATCTGCACCTTCTAGCAGTACCTGTGGTTGTGCCTCAGTGTGTACAGCTTTCTAGGCAGTGTGCTGCATTAGAATACTTTGGCCATATTTGTGTAAAATTCACACCTTGATGTTTTGAATTGCCATTGACCGTTGCCCTATTCTCGATGTGCACAAGAGGCTTTGTATCTTGCCAGCACCAGTCAGAAACCTGGTTGCTGACTGAAGTACCTCTAAGGCAGTGCTGGGGTGTACTGTGGACTGCAGAACACACAGCTCTGATGGCAGTGGAAAACTGCAGCACTCCTCTTTAATTAACAGACTATCCCTGCAATAAAGGATTATTACAAAGAAATTTACACTCTACCAGTTGTAAAGCTGTCTTTCTGACCCAGTTGGGATTAATTTTGGACTCATTTTATTGCTTTGCATATGGCATTTTTTAATTAAGTGCCTGCAGTTACTCAGGAGCTCAGTGAAGTAAAACAGAAATAGAAAAACCTAGATAGGGATCAATGAGATGTAGTTCTTGAGTCCTCAGCCATTTTGATGCTTGTTCCATTTATGTTTGTTCCACACCTAAATCAACTTGTAAAGCACTTCTGAGCTTGTTTAAAATTCAATCTAAGGGCTTCATACTTTATTTAGCACTGCTACATAGCATGTCCTTTGAGTAGACTCCTACTTCAGTTTCCACATAGAGTATACCTAGGGATACCCTGCTGTGCTGGGCAGGTTCAGTTTCTGTACCAAGTGCTTTGCATATGTAAAAAAACCCCAAACATTATCCAGGATATGTACTTCACTTTGTAAAAGCTATATGTATTATAATCATGCCTTCGCAACAAGCCTGTATTATTATCCAGAATGCTTAGACTATTTGTATTTTATTTACAGGCTTTATTAATAACTGGGGTTTTTTTCAGTACTGTTGGAGTATCTTTAGCTGTTGCATCAGCAATTTGAATTGTTCTCCTTTCTGTAAAATCCTGTGGTATTGCAGTATGCACTAAGTAACAAAAATCCTAAGCTAATTAGCTAGTCTTAGCAAAGCCCGTCATGTGTTTCTTCTTGCTTTGCATTAGGAAAGAAATGAGAATGTGGGAGGGGGGAAGGGGCACAGCAAGAGGAATTTTTGTATTACACCAGTGATGAAGATAAGACAGTATCAGGCTCATTGTACTTCTGTTGGTAGCTGATTTTACATTAATGCCGTATTTCAAAGATCTGTTGTAATTCTCGTAGTATTAATACGAGTCCGGTTAGTCTGACAGAATAAAATGTACTACAGGGGGATAAAAGTTCCATAAGATTATACATTTTGTTCATTATGTTGTTTTATCCTGTCATATGAGTTTTAAGAGTTTTATATGAAGTATTCTGCCAATAGAACTTGCATTTTATTTTGAAATCTTGTAGTTGAGTAATGAGTCCTTATTGCTTTAAAAGGTAATTCTGGGGATTTCAGGATGTTTTTGTAAAATACTAAAAAAACCTAAACAATCCCAAACATAAACTCCATGCACTGAGAATTAATTTCTTTAGCTATTTCCCTATGTGATTTACTATGATAGATCAACAAAATGCCTGATTTCTGATCTCCTCCTCTGAGTCATTAACTTGCATCAGAGGCCTACGTATCACAAACCTGTAGATCTCATACAGAGTCTGTGCTTTCCCAGTTATGCTGACTTTGTGCTCTTGATTTGCCTTGAACTTTTCTTCACAGAATTTCATTCAAATAGGTCAGGATACCAGTTCAAACTCATCTGCTCTTTATTTATCAATCTTCCTGTCTGTGTCCTTTACAAATGCCTTTTATAGTGATTAGGTCTACCTTTAAATCAACTATTTAAAATACTTAATAGTGTCAATCCTAGTGACATCCCTGTAAAGCCTTTAATAGTCTTGTTTTACCCCGGTAGGCAGCTAAGCCCTGCACAGCCACTCACTTGCTCCCTGCCACAGGATGGAGGAGAGAACTGGAAGGGCAGAAGTGAAAACTTGTGGGTTGAGATAAAGACAGTTTTATAAGTAAAGTAAAAGCTGCACGTGCAAGCAAAGCAAAGTCAGAAATTCATTCACCATTTCCCATGGGCAGGCAGGTGTTCAGCCAACTCCAGGAAAGCTGCGCTCCATCACACATAAGGGTTATGTGGGAAGGCAAACGTCGTCATTCCGAACATTGTCCCCCTTCCTCCTTCTTTCCCCAGCTTTGATTGCTGAGCACAACATCATATGGTCTGGGATATCTCTTAGGTCACTTGGGGCCAGCTGTCTCAGCTAGGTCCCCTCCCAAGTTCTCACACACCCCCAGCCTACTGGCTTTGATGCTTTGTGAGCACTGCTCAGCAATATCGAAAACATCAGCACAGATCCCAAACATGGCACCATAGGATCTGCTGGGAAGAAAACTCTATCCCAGGCAAAACTAGTAAAATGTTTGAGTCCCAGTTAAGAACTCATATTTTACATCTGTCAGTTAGCCAATATTGTTTATTAATATTGCATGATGTCAACTTTAATAAATAGTTTGTGTCAGATGTCAACAAAATTAAAGTGAATTCATTTAGAGTCCTCGGAATAATTTGTAGCCTACCAATTTTCAAAAAAAAAAAGTGCTTTCTGAAATTGCATTGTTACAATTAATTATTAAATTCCATATCTTAGTTTAATTTGTTTGACATAATCTGATGTGTTAACTTAACCACGTGTAATTTGGTGGGTTGTCATAATTTGCACTTCCCACACTTTCTGGGAGCAGAGCCCTAGCCATGCTGTGGCAGAGCTGGAGATGATTGGGAATTCTCAGAATACTTTTTTTTTAAGTGTCACAATATATAACTCTCTGTGGTTCAGATTTCTGCTGACAGTGTAGTTCCCATGTATGTAGAATAACACAGAGGTAAGACAGTGATGTTTCCTTCTTGGAGAAGCAGCAGTTTGTCTCAGTCTAATAATCCTAACCTGTTAGTTCTTGTATGAATTAAATGATTGTATTCTACTAACCTTATATTCCACTTCACTACAATGGAGTGACTACATCAGTGAACAAGGGAAGATCTATGGATATCATCTCTCGGGACTTCTGCAAAGCTTTTGACCTGGTCCCCCACAACATCCTCTCTGACAAGTTGGAGAGACAATGGATTTGATGGGTGGACTGCTCAGTGATGAGGAATTGGCTGGATGGCTGCATCCAGAGGGTAGTGCTCAGTGGCTCGAAGTCCAGATGGAGATTTGTGACAAGTGGTGTCCCTCAGGGGTCCATACTGGGACCAGTAGTGTTTAACATTTAGGCTGAGGGAGTTGGGTGTGTTCAGCATGGAGAAGAGATGGCTCCAGGGAGACCTTATAGCATCCTTCCAGCACCTGAAGGGGGCCTACAAGAAAGCTGGGGAGGGACTGTTTGCATGCAGTGATATGATGAGGGGCAATGGTTTTAAAACAGAGAAAGATAGATTTAGATTGGATGTAAGGAAGAAGTTCTTTACTATGAGGTTGGTGGAGCACTGGAACAGGTTGCCCATGGAGGTGGTGGAGGCCGCATCCCTGGAGATGATCAAGGTGAGGCTTGAATGAGGCTCTGAGAAACCTGCTCTAGTTGAGAACGTCCCTGCTTAAATGCAGGGGGGTTGGACTAGCTGACCTTTAGAGGTCCCTTCCCACCCAAGGCATTCTGTGATATATAGAAGGTTATCTATTTCCTGTTCCAGGAGACAGTTATGAAACTTTTTCAGTAGACATGTCTTGCCATTAGCTCTCATAAAAAGCATTATCATGAATATTTTATTGTTTACAGTAGAATTGCAGGGAAGAAGAGGTGTGTGTGCTGTGTTTTTTCCCAACATATGCCCTCCAAATCAATAAAATATTGTGGACCAACTAACTTCTGTGAAACTCTCAGGACTGTTTTAGCAAGGGAAATCCCATACTCCTAAACTGTCACAGCATCAGCTGGACATTTAAGGGAGCAGGAGGTCAGCTCTGTATAAGCTCTCTGATGGCACTAATCTACTATCCTAGAGCTAGAGAATGAGAGCAGCAGCCACTGCAGGGAAAACTTGATTAGGTACCAGAAGTGCTGCAACATCTGTGATTACCAGGAAGAGCAAAGTGTTAGGAGTCTGTAAAAGATGCTTAACAGAGAAAAAAATCTTCTGAAGTGCTGTGAGGAGTTTAGTCCAGAACTATTTGGGAGCAGAGCCCTAGCCATGCTGTGGAAGAGCTGGAGACGGTTGGGAATTCTGAAAATACTTTTTTTTAATAGGAAGACTCTTTCTTTATTACAAATAAAATTGCTGCATAAGCATCTCAGCTGACCTACAGTGAGGAATGTACTGATGAGTTTCAGTAGATAATGTACAGCTGTGGCCTCCTTTGTGCCAACTTGAGGCACAAGGAGTCACTTTTGGAAGGTGATTGAGTGGAAAGCTGTTGTTTTCCTCCTCTGGATTAATGTTCAGCTGGATCAGTTCTCTGACCCATAAGATTTGGGCGGGGAATGCGTAAGTATTCACATTGGAATGAGAAGGGAGGTGGGAGAAGGTTTCAATAACATTGTTACACAGGAGTATGGATTTAGGTTGATTTGAAGTAATTCATGGGACTGCATCCTGAACATACAAGGAGATCAGTATAGTGATTTATTCAGTAAAAATTTAAATTTAATTACCTTGAAGGCTTCAATAAAACATCACAAGAAGCATAGCTAAGTGCCTGAAGGTCCCTTGTAAAAATGAATGTGTGTTTTATGAATGTGTGTTGCATTATTGGCAGGATGGGAGGAGAGGACTGTGAAAGCTACCATTAGCCAAGTGAGGTTAACCTCCATGTGCCAATTCTCTATGTAACGGGGAAAGAGAGAGGGTCTGCTAAAGGTTAATAGAGGTAGGACTTAGAGGATGCATCACTGAGTTGCACAAGCTAAACTTGAGGGTTTGTTAGGCCAGCAGTGTACGTGTATACTCTTCTCCAGGTCAGGAAGGCTTTCTCAGGATGCTGTTAGTGCCCTGAAGTGATTTCACTGCACTGCTTTCAGACTCTCTCTATTAGTAGGTGTTCTGGCCTGATGGGATCCTCTCAAGGTCTCACTTCTCTCTCTTGACAGAGAAGTGAAAATGTTAAAAAAAACGAAGATGAAACAAGAAGGAAGTAGCTGGGAAAATGCTCGTGACAAAGGCATCTGCTATGGAGAACTTTGTAGTGCTCTGCTTGCCTAAAAATATAAGCAAAATGCTAATCTTGACTGTAGTGATTTTGTATTTTTTTTGTTCCATGGCCAAGTACATTCTGAAATCTCAACACCTATTGTGTCCTTTTTTCCTAGGAACTTGACAAAGAGCTTCCAGTGTTACAGCCATACTTTGTTCAAAAGCCAGAACTTGCTGGGAAGACAGGAACTGGTATGCGAGTCACGTGGTTGGGACATGCCTCAGTTATGGTAGAAATGGATGAACTTATATTTCTTACTGACCCAATCTTCAGCCAGCGAGCTTCCCCTACTCAGCTGGTGGGTCCCAAGCGCTTCCGTGGACCTCCGTGCACAGTAGAGCAGCTTCCTAAAATAGATGCAGTCATGATCAGCCACACCCATTATGATCATTTGGACTACAACACTGTAACAAGTTTAAATGAACGGTTTGGGAGTGAGCTGCGCTGGTTTGTGCCTCTGGGGCTCTTGGACTGGATGCAGAGATGTGGTTGTGAGAATGTGATTGAACTGGATTGGTGGGAAGAGAACTGCGTTCCTGGTCACGATGCGGTAACTTTTGTCTTCACGCCTTCTCAACATTGGTGCAAAAGGACTGCAACAGATGACAACAAGGTTCTCTGGGGCAGCTGGTCTGTCTTGGGACCTTGGAATAGGTTTTTCTTTTCAGGAGATACTGGATATTGTGTTGCTTTTGAACAGATAGGTAAAAGGTTTGGACCTTTTGATCTTGCAGCCATCCCCATTGGAGCTTATGAGCCAAGGTATGGAAATCAAAGTTTGACTGAAATACATAAATTATATACAGATGACAAAAAGTACAGAAAGATAAGTATACTTTATTAAGAATATTCAATAAAATGTAGAGGTGGAAGAAGCAAATTGCTGAAGTAAAAGCACATCGCTGAATGACAAATAATAAAACAAAAAAAAAAAAAGGCAAGCAATTGGAAGATGGAGCTGAAATGTCCAGGATGCTGGCCTCTGTATGTGTGATGGTCTTGGAGAGGTTTTTTCTTCAGTCTAAAGCACAGCCTGTTTAGATGCACACAGGTTGCTGTATTTTTCTCTGGCTTCAGGCTTCATGCCATTTTTGCAACTTCTCTAGAGATAGAGAATGCCTCTATAAAGATCCATTTGTTTAGGCACCTGTTATCCCACTAATGATGGGGTATCTAAACTTTTAGATGACGATGCTCATAATGCTTGAAGAAAAGCATGTATGGGCTGGGAAAGGAAGCTAGGAGACTGAATAACCTGTCAGAAATTTTGTATCTTTCAATAATTGCCAGTTTCTCCCTTCTGCTTTTCTACTGTTCCCTTAGGCTATCCTCAAGCACACACTTTTTTTGATTGGGTGAGCATACTTTTTTTTTTTTTTAAATTTATTTTTTGTAGATTCTTTGCAACTTACCCAGAGAAAGTAAAGAAGAAATCTTGCACTGAATTAGGTGACACACACACACAAAATTACTTTGTGTTTTTCTAGGTGGTTTATGAAATACCAGCACGTGGATCCTGAAGAAGCAGTAAGAATCCATATTGATGTTCAAGCAAAGAAGTCTGTAGCAATTCACTGGGGGACCTTTGCTTTAGCAAATGAGGTAAATGTTCTGAGTACACAGTCATTAAAGAAGCTTTGCTCCTGCAGTTTAACCTATGTATCTGTAAATGTATACTTAAAGTGTAAACTTTGTATGAGTGAAAACTTGTTACTATATGTACTGCCGTTCAAAACTGCTTAACTTTCCATAGCTGATTACATAAAATGTTTCCACAGTTAAGACTAATTTGAAAGTACAGAGTTATTGAAACAAATGGGGAAGATTTCTCATACCTGTAAAGCTGAGGAACATGAAAGGTGGGGACCCTTATGCAACAATAAAAGCAAACTCAGCAGTGCATCATTTGGAGACAGTGAGAATTGCATGCCTGTAGGTCAATACTGTGTCTATCAATTACATCTTTCTAATAAATAAATTGCATAGTATTTTCATAAATACCAGCAAGAACATGACAAATGGAGTTAATCTGAGTTGTTGATGTGTTTGGTGAGTTTTTTTTGTTTTGGTTTGGTTTTTTGTTTGTGTGGTTTTTTTTTTTTTACCACCACAGTCCCAAGTCCCCAGCTCTAATAAGGAGGTTACCCAGGTACCTTCACAGTGGAAAAAAATGCAGTGAAATATCTACATATGCTTTGATACACTTTGTCTGGTAGCTGTTTTTCAGCTTTGTCTTTGCAACAGTTGCACCACTTTATCATATAATTCAGTTCTGATGCTGTTTTCTGTGTTCACCTGATATGTCACGTTTTCTTTAATGTGGACATAACTTTCTTTTCACAGAGCTTCCAGTGAGCTGTGTCACTAGTGCCTACGGTACAAATGCTACTGTGTATTTAGTAGCACAAAAGGAAAAAAAAAGGATGACTTCTCCCTGATGATTCCTTTTCTGAAATGTAGCAAATATGACGCAGTGACGTCAGGGGGACCCTGCTGAAAGGGCAGGAGTGTTTCAACAGCGGACCTGACCGCTTGGCTTTACTGCGGGAGGGAAAGCGCCACCTTCTGAGCTGCTGACACCTCCTCCCCTTGCCGTTTTATTGCCATCGAGTTCAGTACATTGAAGAGGACTGAATTCTGGATGATAGATTGTGCTTTGCTAGTTACTTTACAGCTGTAAATCAGCGTTCTTATAATTTAAAAACTGAAAATGAAACCAAACAGTTTAATATGACATACGTCCTCTCCTCCCCCCCTTTTTACATGAAGTTTTAAAATGGAAACCATGTCTTGTTTAGAGCAGTGATAGTCGTGTTTTTTTTTTTTTTTTTTTCCCCCAAGTGTGGCAATGTTAAATTTTCCCTTACATTATTTTTATTTTTCCAGTACTACTTGGATCCCCCAGCTAAACTGAACGAAGCTCTTAAAAGATACGGCTTGAAAAAAGAAGACTTCCTTGTCTTAAACCATGGAGAGTCACGGGACTTGAGAACAAATGACGGGTTTGAATGATGAAACCGTAGCTGTTCCTTGTAAGATCTGCTTGATTTGAAACAGCAATTAATGTTATAAATATTAATTATGATGTACTTACAAAGTAGATTTTTTTGGAGTGAATTGGATTTTTAGATGCCAGGTTTGTCAGTTTCAGAACTAAAACTTGTGTACAAGTTTCATGCTAAATTTTACTAACCATATTGTTTATGAATTTTGAGACATGATCTAAAGACTGGTTAATATATAAGGTATTGTCTGGGAATAACTTGCAGTTTCAACTCTTACATACACCACAGTTTCTTTGAAAACTCTTCATCTTGTCTGCAGCAGCAATAACCACCTCAGCACAGGACATATTCTTAGTTAATGGCTGACTTGAATTAGTTATTGTTAAAATGTCATCTCTTACTTGTTAGTCATTAATCTTCAGGTTATGCCTTGTACCTTGATAGTTCATGGTATATTTTGTGGGGAGGAGTCTTCCAATACAGCTGTGTTGTTAAAGCACAAGCACAGTAAAATACTTATTTTACTCAATGCTTCTACTTTTTCATATATTGACAAGCCACAAAAGCTGAATTTTGCAATGATCTAAAGAACGTGCCTTTTATAAAGAAAAATAATTTAATATTACATCACTGATGTGTAAAACTTACTGCTGGCCAGAGTATCTGCACACTTTCATTGTTTTGTCTGTGTTCTTTAAGTTAGGCCTGAATGTGTCTAAGAGAACTTTCTTGTCAAATGCAGTATGTGAAATGGCAGAATCCCTTAATGGCATTTGTCTTTACATTGACTCAGCCTACTACTAGGTGCATTTTTTTTGTTGTTAAGTGAAAAGTCTTCAGCAAGGGCTGTAGTATTTTCTCTTGTAGCTTCCCTATAATTTTAAATTTGAATGAGAGATTGAAATATAGTTCTGTATTGTAAAACTTGGCTAAATGTATCTGTATCAAATTGCCATACTAATTTACACAATTAAAGCCTACTGTTGACAATAAAAAGGGTTGTTACTCTCCTTCATATTTTTTTGTTCAAGATGTGTTTTGGTCTATGGGATATGTGTATCTGTTTTGCTCTTGCTTTTAAAGTTCATACTTCATTAAGATAAATAAAAAAAGACATAATTTCCCTGGAATTTAAGGACATAAACTTCTGTTAACCAATTGAAACAAGTTAATGAGCTTTCATGGTAGGAGAAAACTTAAGTAATCCTTTAAATTTTGACAGTTGTCTTTTAAAAATTTGTATTGGGAAGTGCTAGAAGCCTTATAGATCTTGATACCTACAACGAACATCACAAGGACGCAAAGATCAGTTAGTCCAAGTTTGTGCTGAGGAAAGGTTCTGCAGCAGAGGATTAATTACACTTACGTGTAAGAAAAAATATCTTATATTCCTTTGGTGGGATTCATATTTGACAAACAACAAGATTTCTTTATTTGAAAAGGCAGTTCTAGTATGGTCTAGATGTATTGATCAGAACTTGTTCAAAGCTGGTTTAAAAATCCTGTCAGTTGTTCATTCAGTTCTGACTTTGGGAGGGTATTTAAGATAAAGTCTATATTGAGTCTTGTATTTACACTATGGCTTCAATAATGACTTGGATAAAATAATGCATATTACATGTTTGTTATACCATGGAGGGCACCAAGCTGAAGATTGTTTTGAGTGCTCTGAAGGACATGGTTAAAGTTGAAGTTGGATTTGTGTTTTTTTCAATATTCAAAATCATCAGTAGACTATTCTGTATTTCATAAAGAAAGAATTAAGCTAAAATACAGAAGACCTAGATAAGCAGCCACATAGTGGGGCAGTACTGACTTACAAGATTAAATGTGAGTACTGGCATTTGTTCTGGTTTGGATTCACAGCATTTATATGTAGAACTTGCTACTGCTAAGATTCTATCTAGGGTGTGGGTTGGGGGATAAAAATTAGACACACATGTGTGAAGACACTTTGGAGATTCTTAAATGATCTTGGAACATCTCAACAGCATTGCTCTATGAAAAAAACATTTAAGAATAGGTCTTTCTAGATCAGGAGACTGAGAGAACAGTGTAAGTTTTCATATATTTTTAGAACAGGGGACAATGGTCACTTGTTTCCGTCAGCTACCAAAGGATAAGGGATCAACATTAATTATCAAAAACACATTTGAAAAAACTATTTTTAGGTTGGAGAACAAGGGAGGGACATCTAGACCTCTCTGTTGCTGAGCTTAAGAAAAACAGATATCAGGTATACCTAGATACCCCTGAACACTTCTCACTGGTCTACACCTGGACATCAAGCCATTGATAACTCTTTGAGTGTGGCCTTCTAGCCAGTTCCTTATCCATGGGGTGGTCCATCCATCAAGTCCATATCTCTCCATCTTAGAGACAAAGATGTTGTGTGGGACAGTGTCAAATGCTTTGCACAAATCCAGGTAGATTATGTCAGTTGCTCTTCCTATTTCAGCCAGGGTGGTAACTGTTGTAGAAGGCCACCAAACTAGTCAGGATGATTTGTCCTTAGTGAAGCCATGTTGGCTGTCACTGTTCACCTCGTTATTTTTCATGTGTCTTAGTACAGATACCAGGAGGATCTGCTCCATGATTTTACCTGGCACAGAGCTAAGGCTGACAGGTCTGTAGTATCCTGGGTTTTCTTTGCTTCACTTTTTAAAAATGGGAGTTATGTCTCCCCTTTTCCAATCTGTGTGAACTTTGCCAGACTGCCATAACTTCTCATCTATAATGGCTAGTGGCTTAGCAACTTCAGCTGCCAGTTCCTTCAGGACCCGTGGATGTGTCTCATCAGGTCCCATGGACTTGTGCACCTTCAGTTTCTCTAGGTGGTACCAGACCTGATCTGCCCCTACCCTGGGTGTTTCTTCACTCTCCCAGTCCCAGCTAATGCCCTCTGTGGCTTGGGTGGTGTGGCTCAAGTGGTTACCAGTGAAGACTGAAGTAAAAAAGTCATTACTTTAGCCTTCTCCATATCCTCAGTCAGGTCACCTGCATCCCTCTGGAGAGGCCCCACATTCTCTCTTGTTTTTCTTTTTTCTCTGACATATCTGTAGAATCCTTTTCTGATACTTTTAATGTCCCTGGACAGGTTTGACTCTATCAGGGCTTTAGTTTTTCCAACCTGGTTTCTGGTTTCAAATTCTTAGTGTCTGACCTAGCCTTTGGTTTTCTTTGTTAAATACAGAAGCAGAAACAAATTAAACCTACAAAAAGTGGCAGAACATTTAGGTGATTTTAATGTAATTTGTGTATTACAAAATGAACAGTGATTTTGGAGCAGTGGGAAGGAGTAAGGGAAGTTCACTGTCAGTGTCCATCAGGATTCTGACTGGGAATCATGCCAACTTCTATTTCTGCCTTAATTGTATTCCTGATGAGTTAAAACTACTGATGTAGATAAATTAGATACATATAGCTTTGCCCCTGTATTGATCATGGCATAGATATGTTGTATGTTCAAGGTCACATTTTTCTTTCCTGTTTTAGCTGTTTGCAAAGTCACCTATTGAAAATAAAAAAAATATCAGTTGAATTACAGAGTGGGTATATTAACTTTGAGAGATGACACATCTGGTAACAGCTGAGGCAGTACAGCTCTCAAAAATGGTATGAGGTGGAAACCTTGTTTTTTTAGCCTTTACATCTGACACTTTCTACTTTATGATGCAGTGTTTAGGAAGTTTTAGTTGTCTCATTTTAGTATGAAGTTTTTTCTAATATGCTTTATGTTTGTCAGTAAAGCTTCCCTCGGGTTCTTTTACAATGCTCTTATCTGTATTCCATTTCATTTTGTATTAATGCTGGATCAATGACTAGGACTTTATGGGGGCTTACTTAACAGAAGCACTTATTCCAATGGTGTTCTAGTTGCAGAGAAAAAGGGGTAAGGCTCTCCAAGGAAAGCAGGCTCAAGGGCTGCTTCAGAACAGGAAGCTTTTGTAAAGAAGCGTATGCTACTGCTCTTGAAGACTTTTTTATAAAGATGACAATGTTGAATTGCAGTTGCAGATAATTGTTGACTCCTAATAAAATACTATAAAAAATACATAGTCTTTCCTTGAAGTGACAATTCTAAATCGAGTTAAAATCCATTTGATTTTTTTTCAAGTGTAGAAACCTTGCACTGTTGTGGTTAATACAGTGCAGTTTAGCTAAATGAAATGGACATACTAAGCATGTAAGAATGTAGTTTTAGGAAATATTCCATTTGGGTAAGGTGAAAGAGTATAGGCTGGGTAACTTTAATACGCAGTTTTCATTGAAATTATGTAGGAAGCCAATGATATTTTGATACTGTTTTTATTTAATATTTTCTAAGATTTGCCAGCACCCATTTGGTAGATAGATTAATAAAATGTAAATGCCTAATGTCTAATTGCTACATCTTTAATGTACCATTCTATAGAATTTATTCAGCAGTTATAAATATTTAAGGCAACAAAAATTCTTTGTGACATTGAGAAGAATATTTTGATTCACTATACTTAACCCATTTAATATGTTCACTCTGTATATGAAAGTTTTCATGTTTTAAACCATTCCTTCTCCTTTGTGTCCATGTACCAGCTGCAAAGTGGTTTTTCAGTATTAATTAAGCTGTTGCCTTTATCTTTGCTAGTAGAAAAATAATGTTATGCTCTGTATTAAATATATTGTATTCTGTTTGTACAAACTGACTTGGGCCTAATAATATGGTAGTATTCAGGGTTATTTTGCGTTGGTTTATTGTTCGCTTGTTGGGAATTTTGTAGCATAGCATTCCTAACATTAGGTATGTTCATCAGGTCAGTCTGTTTAAAAAAAAAAAAAGAAAAAACTTTTAAAAATTCCTACTGTGTTAATATTCTCACAACTTGCTCTTTCACTTCTGTATCAGGGTGATGCAACAAAGACACCAGTTTCTGAGCGAATGGGGTAGAGTTCCTGCAGAATGTAAAGAAAATTGAATCTTCACTGTATTGGTCCTGAATCATGGTGCTATCTTCATTGTTCACATTCTTTTTCAAGTTTGCTGCAAACATCAGGGCTCTAAGCAGAATATCTCTGTTTATACAGTTGTCAAAAAGTAATGGCAGTGATGGCACCTACGATATTCGAGAAATAATCCATACTTAATCACCAGCAGTAAGTATATGTAGCTAAATCTAACTTTAAACAAAAATGGGAAAAAAAAAAATCTGCCTAAACTACTTAAAAGACAAACCCTGTGAAATGCCAGAACTCCATTTGCATGGCATGTACATTTCCTCTTTAGAAAGACTGTCTTGTGCACCACAGGTTCATAAATGCTTTGTACTTTCAATCTCTAAAATGTTAACTGTCCTGAAAATTCCCATTTGGAAGACAGGGTCTGCTTTCCTTCTCCATAATGTTGCTTTTGCCCTCTGCAGTAATCTAAATGTTTTTATGCTCACACATCTGACAGAGAAAAGGGTAGGCTTTTAGGATTAGCTACCCTAATATTTTTTTAATAATGAAAAGCTGATAGCATCTAGTCTAGGTTTGCTCATGGCAGATAGCTCAAAAATACAAGCCACTGCATGTTTTAAGAAACTTCCTTTAGGGAAAGGGAGGAAACTACAGCACCATTACAGTCCCTGACTCTCTTTTGGTGTGAGGAAAAGATATAACTGAATTAGACCTGTATGCCAAGGCCAGCAGTAGCCAATGTCAGATAAAGTTCTCCACAAAGACATAAGTAAATGCACAGAGGAAGTTCACTTACAGTACTTAGAAACAATGCTTTTATGGCTGCATTTGAGTAAAGAGAAATTTGGTTGTCTTAGGTACAGTGTATTAGCTATAGAAGTAGCTGTTGAGAAGGGTCATTTACAGTACTGGTTATATTTGATGTTTGTACTTGGTCTTCAATCTGTATTTTGTATTACAAACAAGAGTTCGTGACACTGTGCCTTTGGTGGAAAGGGAAGGTGAGAACAGGCTTCTGCAAGTTCTCACTGATTATTTGGAATGGTATATGGAAGTATGACCAACTGTCTTCAAGTGCATAGGCCCTGTGACTCTCTCTTTGCCCATATGGTATCTGCATTACACTCTGGAGAAAAGCTATCTGGTGAAAGAATGCACACTTCGAGCTACTAATTTTAACTAGGTACTACTTAGAATTTAACTCTGGAGTTGCACATTATATATATATATACTTCTAATACATTAAAAATCTCCTAATGCATTCACATATCTACACACATAAACATGTATAAATGCTAAAAATAGAACAGCAAAAACCTTACTTGAGCTCTGAGAAGATGTCTTGTCATGTCTGGGTTTGCAGATATGTTCACAAGTACTTTTAAAACTTGAATCTGAAATGAGAAACATACACGTTCCTTGCCAGCTCCAAAACCGGTAAGTACTGCAGTAATGGGCATCAATAATGTCAGTCTTGATTTGGAGACGAGAAGGTTGAATGGGTAAACTGACTTGTTAAGTTGTGCACTTCAGCCTTTGATTCAGGAAAAAATATCTTATGGAGTCACTAACACCCACTGAGTATAGACATTTTAGAAGAAAATTTATTTTGACTTAAACATCAAAATAAGGCAAGATCTATGGACAACTCACGGTAAGCAAAATACAGAATAAAGATATTCAAAGGCTGGTTAAGTACTGCATTTTAAATTGTGATCAGAAGCATGTATAAATACACCTTTGTACTTTTTCCTGGACTTTGTGACACTAATCTTTTAACACTAGGAAAAGGCCAAGTGCTCCTTGTAGTTAAGTAAAAGAGGTCTGCTAGCTTTAGTGGAAATTTGTGGTTTGGAAAACTGATTTTGATCTGATGGAGCAACTGAGTACATTGATATCTGCGACATCTTGAATAAATGCTGAATTTGGTCCCTGTTTGAAGCTTTTCTTTTCTTTCAATATTACAATAATTCACAAATAAGCACAATTTCCCACTGCAGTCACTAGGGTTGCAAGAGATGTAATAAGCATAAGGGAAGAGAAATACGTAACTTGCTTGGCATATTTCCATAGGGAGATTCATGCATCAGTGAAGCCTTTCACATGCAGATTCTCCTTGCTCTGTGATCCAGTAGCAATGTTGAGCGAGCAGAAGAGAATTCTGGAGTTGCTATAGCAAAGGCATAGGACAATAGCAGTGCACACAGCACTGCTTTAGTAGAGGTCCAGCCTAATGGTTCCACCATCACAATTCCCTTCCTCCCCACTTTCAGAATTTGCAATAAGAAAGTAATATAGATCCATATTTTATGGATCTTATGCACTATCTGCTATCATTAATGAATATATGAATTTCTAAGCAGAGTCTGAACCACTTAACAAAAAAAAAAAGGAGGCAAGTAAAGCAGCTTCATAAACGGTTTGTAACAATACACTACTCAGTACCTGTGTCCTTTCAGTTCCATCTGAAAGCAGATGAAGAAAATATGGAATTGAATTTATCATTTTATGGTGGTAGTTACTGGTAACAGACATATTTGTCAACAATCTGAGTCCAGCCAGCTGCAGTTCAGAGTTAAGGGGAGCCGACTCCACGTTCCTACAAACTTGCCTAATATATACCTGGGGGAAAAAAGGAAGGAGATAAAAAGAGAAAGCATTTTTTGAAAAAGTAAGGGTTTCAATTCACAAATAGTATGAAGGGCCTGGTGACAGTAGTGTAAATACTTCTCAAACACTGCTGGCTGAATACATAACCTGATGAAGGTTCTAGGAAATGAGTACTTTTTTGTTTTGTTTTGAATACATTCAAACATTCTATTGGCATGACAGAAGCAAAGGTTACGGACTCATGCTCACCAACCTTCCTGAAGCATAAATTGCTCTGAAAACTCAGATTGCTTTGACTTCATCTCAGAAGTGGCACGGTTGCTTTAAGGAGTTATTTAAAGAATCACAGCAACTAACATCTGCTGAAATGTTGAGAACAAGCTAAGGAAAAGTCTTGGAATTAAATCTTTTCCAATTGTGTGGCCCATTCACTGGACCACTCCTCAAGAAGCAATGACAACTGACATTAACAACTAATAGTTACCAAATTTTCTTCTGGATGACAATATACAATGAATCTTGGAATCCTAATTAAGAAATATTCTTTACCAAAGGAGTTGTTTTCTACTTATATAAATATTTGCTCTTGGCAAGCATTACTTTTAAAAAAAAGTAGCACTAAAGATGCTGCAAACTACCATGTACAGTCAATCTGCCTTTTTAAGAAGCTAACGAAAAAAATAGTAAAAATCTTCAAATCTGCAGCAGCTCACTGTTGGGATAGTTCTTGATCTATTGATTGATGTCAAAAGTGGATGATTTTTTGATGGTTGGTCCTTTCACATCCACAGTATTTATCAGTGGGCCTTGTTATCATTTTTACATGCTGTTCTTTCAAGATTAAAGCATCACCCTGAACAATCAGTCTCATACAAACCCAGAGAATCAATTACTGTTTTCTTCTCCCTTGCCTAAGGAGTCATGCTAAGTTCAGTCTGTAATTCATCTTATTTATAACAACCACTGATGTTCTAGACATATTTGGAAATCATCCTGCCTCATGTAATTTTGCTATGAACTTAGTAGCATGATCTGTTTTAATATCATTTGGTAAAAGCTGAACACAAACTGCCAAGTTTCCTGTCTTAAAAAAAAAATAAAATAGTAAGTGCCAGTGATACTATGCATTTGGAAGTTAGGATGCAGAAATCATCCAGATCTGCTGACTGGTACGTCTATCAAAACACTGTGGCATCCTGCCTTGTGTTTAAGAAATATGCTGAAAGTCCTGTGCTGTCTCTAGTGTCTCAATTACTTTGATTTTTTTCCCTTTAAGAAACTTACCTGTATCTCTTCCTGATTTTTAATATTCATACTCAAATTATTAAGTGCATTTAGTGCTTTTTCTTTAACTTTGGGAGTGCAATCTGAGAGCATGCCTCCAATAACAGAAAGGCCACCCAAGTTTCGGATTATATCCTGAAATATAAAACAGGTACGTAGTAAGATTTTTTAAAATTTTAATGAAATGCTGACTATTTAAAGAGAGTTAGTAGATATTGCTTTATTGCTTCCATTGAAATTAAGGCTAGTCCTGTCTAGGGACAAAATGTAAATTGGCTTATTTGACAATGGCACAACACCTTTGCTTTTAAAATGCAGCCTGCAAAGCATGCTTGAAACATTTTAGATTATAAAGAATCAGAGGCAATTACTGACTAATAACTTCATAGAATAGCTGAGCCAATCACAGTACCTAAAAGTCTTGAATAAACAGAACAGAATTTCAAGATATGAGTGGTAGTTCTAGAATTTTACCTTTCTTTTCATGCTTGATTTTATTCTTTTTCATCTTTCTTTCTTAAAAAACCCCACATACTGTTTTCAAGAAAATGAAAAATGAGCCAATGGGCCTTGGGATTCTGTTATGTTCTTTTCTGAGAGATTTATATTAAGAAAATGGTTTTGAGAAGCCAGAATAGACAGATGTCATAAGTACCATACAAAAATGAAAAACAAAGACAAAAAAAGGTGGGACCCTGGAGGTTAAACCTTTACAGAGGTATGAAAATCTGCATCCAGCTCAAAGGTTTTCTGCCTCCTATCTCCAATTGATTCAAAGAGACCTGGATAGTTGGAAAGCTGCTAAAATGTAAATGGCATACAACTTTGTAAAGATAAAACACTACTTTAAACTGTCTCAGTAAATTTCAGATCTGATCCTGAAAGTATTTAATCCTTCTCCAATTCAGACCTTTCATTAACATTACACAGTTGTGAGCAACAAAAGATATATTAACATAACTTTTAAAATAAAGAACTCTCTACAGATTTTGCGTGGTCTAAACATTAAGCTTTGATAAATTCTGCAAGGCTGGTAAATTGTTATTATTTGGGCTAGCAGAAAGTAAGGCATAGACATAAAATGGGTTTTAAAACACATGCTATACTAGCTCTCGGCCTTGTGTCACTCCACAGCAAAACATCACATCTTCCCATACTGACTGGTACTGAAACACTGATGTTTTCTACAGAACAATACTTACTTGATTTACAGAGAAGGCAGCACTGTTGCTGAGAGTGATTAAAGCTTGCTCTTGAATTAATGGGTCATCTGTGGCTTGGAGCAAATGAATAAGTTTCTGTAGAGCATCCGCATCCATGGTATGGGTTGATGCTGGAGGACTGTTGTCTGTCAGCGCTTAAAAACAAAATGCTTGATAGCAAGTTTGAAACATTTCACTTAGTTACAATTTAATGTTTTTTACAATGCTAAGGCTTATCTCTCAGTTGTAGGATGTGTTGTTCTAAGTTTAACTGTACCCGACCATTGTATGATGGCAAAAAGATTGTGTTTTACAACAGCAAGAATTCCATCCTTTTTCCCGAGTCCTCTGACTTCCTCTTTTCAAAATAAAAGGAATCAAAATAAAAAGAATACACAATAAAAGCTTGAGATACGCTACTCTTTGGTTAGCCAACAGCAAATTCCTCCTTCAAAATTACTAGGAATATTCACCAAATGTTATTTTTTTCTTCCTTGTGTACCCTCAAATAAAATGGGGAAATCTGTCTGGACACTAGGAAAGGCCAGCAGTTCCAGAAATCATGATAATGACGTTTTGCTAGTGCCCTCGGGTCCTTTGACAAAGTAACAGCCACAATGTTAAGAACGTTGCTGATCATGGTATCACTCAAACAACCGAGGAAGGCTGTTTCTGAGTCAGGATGATATTATGGAGTACCTGGCTTTCATAAAAGGGTGACAAATGCCAGCAAAGGCCATTTTCAGCCAGGCTGGAGGCAGAACTATTTAGCTAGCTGAACAGCCTGAAGATCTTATCTATTACTACTGGACTACTCATGGATGACTCGAAATTACTTCTGAGAAGCTAACCAGTAATTTATAATTCCACATATTTGCTGCCCCCATCTCAACGGGCAAACACCATAGTTTAGTTTGGTTTTGGCTGGTTGGTTTGTTTGTTTGGGGGAGGCGGGAGAGGTCAAAGTTAATTACGCTAATCCAAGAGCCAGGATGGAAAACAAGATCGTTTTTTAACATCATCTTATCCTACAAACACTTTGTTTAGCTTCGAATTATAGGGACAACACAAATAACTTTAATAACAGAACAGCAAATCAGCCCATTAAATACACTGACTGGACATTCACGTTAGGGGACTTAAAATAAATTAGGCTTTTCTAAACATAAACGATGCTCTAGAATCCTTTAAAAACGCCGCAGGGCTCTCAGAGGGCCGGTGAGCAGTGCTGCAGCAGCTCCTAACACACGGACCGGCTGCCTCCCCAGCGGCCCGGCGGAAACCGGAAGCCAGAAACCCTCCCTCCCCGCGCCCCGACACAGCTGCGCGTGGCCGCGCCCCGCCCGCCCTACGCCTCACCTGAGGGCGGGCCCCGGGCGGCCCCGGCCGCAGTCTGTCGCCCCCGCCAGCCGCCCGCCGCCAGCCGCCACAGGCAATAGCAGGTGCCCGCCCCAAGCAGGACGGCAGCCGCTCGCACCGCAGTCCCCCGCGGCTCCCCCATCGCTCGGCGGCCGCACCGTCCGCCCGCGGAAGCCACCGCCCCATCCGGCGCCGCGCCGCTCTGCCCCCACCGCCCCCCCGCAGTCGAACCCTGGGGCCCGACGCCGTGCCCAGCCGAGGGACGCCAAGAGCGCCGAGCTGGCAGCTCCTTGTGGGGTGCGAGGGGCAGTCCTCGGCCTGCTGGGCCAAACCACGAGTCCACGCAGTGACGATGCAGCTTTCGTTTGAGGGGCAAAAATAACCCGTGTCTCCGAGGCAGCCGGACTGCCTGCACCACGAGCCCTAATGGGCTTCCCCTGGGGGCAGGCAGCTGCAGCCTGGTACCTGGGAGTGAAACAGCAAAAATGCGCTTCTCTTTAGATAGCAGCCACACACAGACGCCCGAAAAATATTTTTGAAGTTTTATCAAGATGCAGCAATATATTAATCCCTGGAGGCATTCAAGGTCAGGCTTGATGGGGCTCTGAGCAACCTGATCTAGTTGAGGGCATCCCTGCATAACTGCAGGGGGCTTGGACTAGCTGACCTTTAGAGGTCCATTCCAATCCAAGGCATTCTATGGTTCTATGACAGGAGGAAATGGCTTCAAGGTGCATCAGGGGAGGCTTAGATTGGGTATTAGGAAGAAATTATTCACATAAAGGTTTGTGAAACACTGGAACAGGCTGCCCAGGGAAGTGGTGGAGTCACTGTCTCTGGAGGTATTTAAAAGACGTGTAGGTGCGGTGCTGAGTGACATGCTTTAGTGGTGGACATTGATGGGTTAACGGTGGACTCAGTGCTCTTAAAGGTCCTTTCCAACCTAAGTGACTCTCTGAAGCTGCCCTCTGCCTTGCAGTACTGAAAGCCTTTACACCACACCCTGCGCCCTCGGTGTTGTCGCGGGGGACCGGCTGCGTGGACACGGGTGCGCCGCTGTCCCGGAGGGGCAGGGACAGGGTGCCGGCCCTGGCCGGCTGCAGGTTCCGCGAGGGCGCTGGCACAGGGCGGCGGCGGGGATCGCGGGCAGCTCCAGGCCTCTGCCTGTTGCTACGCGACAGCCGCCGCAGAGGAGCCCAACGCGGCCATGGCGTCCCTCAGGAGCGCCAGCCCCGAGCTCCGAGGTTACTTCAGCCGCCACAACCTCCTCGACGTCTACGAAGTAACGGCGGCAGACCCCGGGAAGACGGGCGGTTGGTGCATTGCCGTCCCCCGCTATAGCGAGCAGCGGGAAACAGCCACCTCCCCGGTACTCCTGCCAACGACCCGCGTCTTCCCGCCCCGCTCCTTCCGCACAGACGCCGCCGCTGACGGGCGGGAAAGGGGGGAAGGAACGTCGCGCGTGAGGCGGGCGGGCCGGCGCGACGGCAGTGGCTGCGGGGAGCACGTTGCCCCGAGGGGAGGGCGAGCCATGCCTCACAGCCGCCTGTAATCCTCCGCCTGCCGGCCTGTGGGCATCCTGGTCCCCACCGGAGCCGGTGCGACCGCAAACTGTCTCCAGTGGCATCTGTGGAAGGGAGGCGCTCCCCACCTCCCCTGGATTCCCCTTACCCCTCAGCAGTGCCGGCCCGTTTGGTCCCTCGGCGTTAGCCAAGGTATTTCACCCATTACACTGCTCTCTGTTCGTGTTCTGCTCTCTTGTTAAGAGATTGCTTCAAACAATTTATGAAAACTTTAAAAAGAGAAACAAGATGGGGACAAGGTAATTCTGCTCCTTAATCCGTATTTAAATTCAAACGATGATTGAATTGAAGGCCAACACAGTGAACTGCACGGGCACCTTCCCCAGATAAATCCTTCAGATAAGTCCTTCAGGTTTAACTACAGAAGTACCTCTAGATTTCAGCTGGATGCTTTCCTCCTTGTTGAGTGCTGCAGGTACAAGCTGTAGTTTTTAATGGTCTGTTGGTCTGTCAGAGGTAACGATGGCAGTGGCCACATTTCACATGTTGGTGGATTAGGTATTTATTGGCCCAGGTGTAAATAAACGTACGTGAAAAGTTAGAGAATAAAACTGTCACAGTGTGAAAGACTGTGGGGGAAACTGTTGGTGGGTTTACCTTTAGGTTTCTTACAGAATTCTCTGTATGTCTTTAGTTTCCTCCCTGTTTGTCTCATTCACCTCTGCCTGTTTCAAAGTCTGAAGCAGTTCTTTTTCAGTTTCCTTAAAACAAATGAAGGCACAGTGAACAAATAGAAGTTTAAGAGACATCCTGATAATTTTAAGCTACCAAAAATAGACCCCATTTGCAAACAGCTATTACAGCCAGGATTTCCATGGAAACATTAATAAAGAAATCTTGAGCCGATTAGAATAATTATAGAGCAGTGCTGCCATGCAGACTGAGTACCTCTCCTGAGAGTCTATCTTTTGATCATTGTTTTTTTAAGCACAGAAAAAAACCCCAAAATAAGATGTACCTATGTGAGGTGTATTTCTTGATTCAGCACTTCAAAAAGAACTCATATTTACATTTCCAAGCAAAGGTTATAAATACCCCTTTATACATATATATATATGTAATGCAACAGTTATTCAATAAGTTCATTAAGGTAATGAACTAAACCAGAAACCCTTAAGTTTAAAAATAAAGGGACTTGAAAAAAACCAAACCCCCCCCCCCCCAAAAAAACAAACAGCCAGTGCAAGATTTTTTTATTTATTTTTTTTTTTTTTTTAGAAGTTGGTTTTTGCTGTCATCTAGCCATTTTTTTTTTTTTATTTGTGTTCATTTTT
>JANIJG010003207.1:5683-26484 GCA_024611175.1 Megaceryle torquata
TTTTTTTTTTTTTTCTTTTTTTTCTTTTTTTTCTTTCCCTGCCACTGTGAAAGATCCCTGGAGACAATAGGGGCTGTGACACTGAGGAACAGGTTATCCTGACTGCACAGGGAGTGCCATAAAAAACCACAAAATGGACACACAGAATGAAATACAACTCCCTTCCATTCTTTCCCATTTCTCTAATTTCTGGCATTTATAGTAGTTACATCAGCAGTGGGTAAAAAGGAAAAAAAACCCCAAAAAACGCAGATGCAAACATGGTCCCTAAACTGACAGAGCCTCTTTAAATTTGCTTGAAGAACCATCTCAGAGAAAAAAAAAAAAACAACAACACGTACTACACTGTTCTGGATTTTATTTGTTTAAATGCAAATTTATGGAGCTGGCCACACACCAAAAATTGGAGAGTTTGGTACTGCAGTTGCTTTGGTGTATTTTTCAGCATTGTAATGGGCTACAGGGAGACAAAGGAGAATATGAATATATGGCAGTTGATATTTAGATTTGGGTGACATTTTTGCTTGTTGTAACTGTCATTTTTAAAAATCCATTTTCTTTCTATCATGCTATTGAATCACAGCAGACATTGGTGTAGAAAAGCTGGAATTATTTAATAACCAAAATTAGAAGGGATTTTTGAACTATATTTCTCATTACCAAACTCTCTACTGATGAAGAATCCCGAGGTCCAGGCTTAAACTCTCCCACAGGGGAGAGTAAGCTGTTAAAGAGTGAGGTGATAGATGGACCTCTTCTTCACCCCTCCGAAACATTCTCTTTCTAAAGCAGTAGAAAGCAAACCCTTTCACAGAGCAGCGAAAAGCGAGCTGAAGCACGACACTACTGTCACACCTTTCACCTTCTGCTTTTTTCAGGCGTCTGTCCCTGATTTTAACCCAAGGGAGCGACTCTGGGCAATGGCGTGTCCGGCGCTGGCGTTTGCCCGCTGAGGAAGAGGTGTGCCTGCCCTTTGTCCCTCACCTGCAGATGGCTTGAATGCTTTTACTTTTCCGAGGCGAGCGCTTCCCAGTAGGCTGCATTCAGAAAGTGTTTTTCATAGCATTAGTACAGAACTGAGTTACAAAAGAATATTAATCTAATACATTCCAAAATTCAAATATGTGTGATTAATAAGCATTATTATCTATAAATAAGGCTCTAATGATACTTTGGCAGTGTTGTAAACACAAGAATCAGAAGCAATTATTGTGATTATTGTTCTGCAAGTACTTTCCATGAATACCAAATGGATATTACTGTCCAGCTCCTTGGCACATGGAAATCCTGTAAAGAAACAGTTGTCAGTCAGTAAGGTCTGGCCGGCTGCTGTTAACTATGTTTGTCTAAAACGCAGCATACCTAAAGACAAAGCCTGCAAGTTCCTGGAAGCGAGATGAGTCGAAAAATTCTTCTTTGTCTTTTGCAACCCCCCAGATGATGTTAAATAAAGCCTATAAGAAAGTTTTCACATCCTGTGAGATGAACTGTTTGTGTAATGGCTGTGATTAAAAATGGAAATGGATTCCCTGCCAAAAAAAGCTGCCCTTCTTTGTGTGAAACCCGAAAAGGTGAGAACGTCCCAGCTGAAAGGTGGCATGAAAATAATGACAAGGACCCCCCCCAGCCATCAGAGGTTAACCCACAGCTAGTTTTCAAGGTCGCAGGAGGAAAGGGGTGTTTATCCCTGTCATGTTTACCCAGTTTCTACAGGTCCCATAGACTTGAGTCACACGGGTGGCTGGGTCCCACTTGCTGTGACACCCCGACTCGCCTTACTTTGGCAGTCTCACCTCCCTTACAAAACCTCATCACTTTAGATGGCGCCAGCCAACAGCAGCATTTTGTGGTGGGTGTCATGTTGTTCTTCAGATGCCAGGGTGTCATCGCGAGCGGGAACAGTGTGGGTCTGACTCTCCGAATCTGCAGAAAGAAAAAGAAAAAAAAAAAAGAAAAAAAAAAGAAAAACCAAACCCCAAACAGTAAGCTTCACTTTCCAAATGTGTTCGATTTTTCTTTCCTCTCCTTGATATTTGGGGCGTGAAGCACCCTATACCATGTGGTTTAACATTTTGTTCTCTATTTGTAGGTCAACATTTCCATGATTAAACTTCATCCTTTATTCAGCCTGTTCTGGCTAGGCTTTGCAGCACATGTGATATAAGCTGTTTTCACAGCTAGTAGGCCAAATCTTACTCTGGATAAAGGAGCCAAACATATGTGACTGAGTCAGACACTTAAATCAGCTCCCTGGTAAATGGGAGATAATTCCAGGTGCAGTGTTGAACACTGAGAACCAAAAAAGTGGGAAGGGTGGCCAGCATTCCTCTGTGTGGGAAAGGAGACATCCTATGCACACAGACAGTGAAATCATAGCCCTGCCCGAATTTTGCTCTCCCACATTTGCCTGAGGGTATGGAACCGTCCTCACTGAAGTCCTTGGGCATCTTTCCATTGATTTTGGTGGGCTCGGGATCAGGCCAGCTTGGGCATGGCTCAGCTGCAGCTGAGCATGGGATGGGCTTGCATAGGAGGATGATGAGGTGGGAGGAAACAAGGCCCTTCCTGGAGAGCCTGCCTTGCGCTAGCCACGTGCACAAGGAGGTTGCTGGGGCGGCATGGAGCACCCTGCCTAAGGCACCATGTTTCTTTCGCTCACTGTCTCTTCATTGCCCTTGCCTATCCGGCTCGTGTACTGACCGACGCTGGTGACTTTTCTTTCACTTGATGGCAGGTATCAGTTACGCTTGTGTGGGGTTGGACTGGGCGACCTCTCCTCGTAAAGCAGTGGAACAATGCCTGGAAGTGCTGGCCACCTGAAGTGAGCGTTTCTCAACCCAGTAATCATCATCAGAGCAGATGATTTGTGGTAAAGGACTCTTTCTGGCTCTCTGGCCACCAGCACTCCTTCTCCTGTCCTTCTTTGCCATTGCGTGGTAACTCTGGTAAGTACAGGGAAGCCTACAGGGCTTGTGGAGTGCAGACAGAAGAGCCAGATGAGTAAAGTGAGTGTCATTGTATGATCCCGAGCTGCTGTGTCATTGCTGTGTGACCTTCCTACCTTCACCAGGTCCTGGACTGGTCCTGGCTGCTGGGCTGCTACAGGGTTGAGTAGTGTAAGTAGCAAAGGATTGCTCCTGCAGCATGTCAGGGAAGGACACGTGTTCCTCGAATGGGCAAGGCTGTACCCATAGCGCTGCAGAGAGAGGAATGTGCTGCTTCTGTTATTTGGTGATGAACTGCAGCACTGCATGAGGGACCTGTCAGTGAATAGTTTCCCTCAGGAATAAACCCCTCCAGAGCTCCACTTGGGCTGACTCCCTCGGGTAAAGGAAATACTGTCATTGTAGATAGCAGGATTTGCACTGGCTTTTGCCTTTATTTAATTATTTATTATGGCACCCATCCTTTAGCTTTTGTTAATTTTCTTTGATTTTTTTCAATAGTCCTTTTTTTTTTCCCCCCCCCCCCCCTCATTAAAAAACCCCCCAAACATCTCCTGAGCAAAACTAAATCTACCTGCTAGATCTTCAGTGGATAAGCTCAGATAATGAATACTGTGGCTGCGTGAGCACTGTGCTACCTGCTGTTTTGAATAATCCTGTCCTGATAACACACACCGTGGCATGCAGGATGAAGTGGATGCACCACCCTGAGGCATTGAGGACCTTCATCATGGTTGGGCAAATCCCTGGGCATGCGTGTGGGCATCTTCTTGACTTCTCCGCTATTGCACTGGGCAGAAAAGCCTGCTGGTTACAAGAAGAAAGTTGCTGAGGACTTTAAATAGAGGGCAAGTGCCTTCAGTGATTGTCATGGGGTTAGGGGATGCTGTCCTGACGTGAGGCACGGAAGTAGATGATCTGGGCTGGTGTGCCTGGGAACATGAAATGGTGCAAGGCAAAGGGAGGATGAATTGTACACTCCTGGAAAGCAACAGGGAGAGTATCACGATTCTGCCATCAACTGGCGTGAAAGTTAATCATGAATGTGCTGGAATAAATCCATGCGTGCTTCAAAGACACATTGGTGTCAAATTAGTGGAAAGAAGAGGGGAATTCAGGCCAACAAGATCTGCCGATAGGGTCAAGTGACCTCCCTGTCCCCAAGTCTGCCTTTTGGAAACACAAACTGCACTTTGTTTTCACTTCTAAAAGTGTGAGCCAAATCAGGATGCTTGCAGAAAGCAAGAGGAGTGGAAGAAGACAGGAAAGTCCTGTGGTCAGGGTGCAAGAGGATCACACCACGGTGCAGTGATGTGAAGCGGAGGAAAAGCAAATGAAGCTTTTTCTCTGTGGTTATTTAGACAAAGGAAGTTGTTAAGCCACCATTTCCTTATTCTTAAATAACAGTCCCCCTCCTCCATGGTGTAAAAGATCTTGGGATCGCCCAGTAATGAACTGAGACCATGGTACTAGATGTATCTTCCAGTTAATGAAGAGACAGTGTATTTCGTGTTATCTTTTGTTTCTGATTGTCTTTTTTGGGGGGGTGGGGTGGCATTACTGTAAGTAAATACATTTGTCTTCTGTTTCATTTTCCTCTTGTGACCTATTTCATTTAATTAGAAGGAAATGCATAATAGGAAATGAGTAGCATCACACTGGGCTCCATCCAAAGCCTGTGAAATCATCAGGAATCCTTCCTGGGCTCTTTGCGAGCACCGGCTCTGGTCCAGCAGAAAAGAGGGACTATTTCCACCTTATGTAGAAGAATGTGTGCTGCCAGCATGAAAATGTTACAGTCCTCAATTTAAGATCTGGCCCAGATAGTAGGGAAGGATTTTGCTACTGCCTGCCCATGCCACATGTTTCACATCTGTGGCAGCATGTTAAAGGAGAAAGGTTCCTAAAGCCTTAGCTCCAAATATACATATAAAAAGAAGATACAAATGAAGGAAAAGATAAAAGGTATTGATGGAAGTACAGGAGATGCTCTTTAACATCCATATTATTGACTCAATAGATTGTTACGGCTTCAGAGCTATTAGGGTCTGCTGTGTCAATGTGTACTTAGGGACTGTTTAATATGCAGATGTTTGACATGACAGACCGTAGCCATTACAGTCTATCATGTCAGGGGGGATACATGAACACACACTTTGCCAACCCTGTAGAAAGTCCCTTTAAAATGTGTGCTCTGCACACTTAGCTGCTTTTTAAAGTAATATAATAGGTTTGGTACTTCAGATGCCCAGAGACTACAGAGTCTGGATTTATCAGCAACAAAATTTATTTCCAAATTAAGCCACTTTCCATGTGGAATGTGCAGTCAGGAGGACAGGGTGTAATCTCAGATACACAGCTCCTATCAAATCTTGTAAAATTAGCTACTGCACTTGTGCGTGTGTAGAAGAGATCAGAATCTATCTGTCGGCATGTGTCTTTTTGAAGAACATAGTTTTGTCTTTTTGAGGGGTAAGGGAGAATGTCGTCTCTTTTTTTTCATTCAAATAATCTTCAGTAGCAATTAAATAGCTTATGCTACCTAAGAGATCAGTTATTACAAGATAAGCAGCATGACAGTTTGGAAAAACTGAATAAGTCTTTGATTATTTACTAAGTTTTGATATCTGCTATTTGCCTCAAAATGCTAAAAAGTGAAGTATAAGATACAAACATGAAAGGCTCATTTGATCATCATAAGGAAGGGAATCAGTAGTTTTGCTTTTCTTTCCCTCAACAACTTATTTTTTATTAAAATAGCAAAGCCAAGTGTTGTGTTTAATAAGATATATTTTTTTCATTTGAATATCAAATGGAAAAATACAATTAAAATATTTCTGCTTTTACATTAGTCGTAGGCTATATTTCAGCAATGCATATATCTAAGAAGCTCAGCATACACATTTGGTATATATTAGATGCTTCTAACAGATGCCCAGACCTCTTCCCCTGATTTTTAATGTTCTTTCTTATGGCAGCCATCCAGGGACATTTTAATTTGCAAGCCTGTGAACTTGGAAATAATACTTGTAGTGGGGCATTACATCTAGTCCATTCCCTCTAAGTTTACTGTCGTGCGTCACCTAGCTCTGATTTCAGTTGACTTGCTGGACTGAGGTGTGCTGTGCAAGTCCAGCACCAAATTCACTCTGCCTTGTGAATAATAGTCACTGTGCAACATTATAAAGGCCTTTCCTCTTCTCCGTGGGACAGCTGGGGGCCAAATTTTTGCAAAGAAGTGTGTTTTCAGGCAAATGTGATAGTTGATTGATTTTTTTTACAGCTCCTTCTACCACCTGGTGCTATCAGGGGCACCATTGGGGCAGTCAGGATGTGGTGGCAATGGTAGGGTAAGTGCCAGGAGGTAGAAAGTGGGGAGGCGACTTTCCCCGTAGCCTGTCACACACATGTGGCTCCTGGGTCATCTGTGAGATTTCTGCAGTGACACGGGAAAGCCAGGAAAAGCTTGGGGGAAAAAAGAGGCCCAGGAAAGCCCAGGAGGTGTTCGCTTCTTACAGATTAATGAAGTGACCCCATGCTCCAGGAGAGGTCCCTGATGGGGGATGCCTCTCCCTGTGCTGAGTTACTCCTGCCATGAGGAAGGATCAAGCAGCAGGAGCCTGAGCCACAGGAAAACTTGTTGTAGCCTCCGACAACATCAGTGCCGGTGGGAAAGGTGTGCTTTGATTCCTCCCTGGCCCAGGGAAGGTGTTTTCATCCCTGTGGTTGCCTTTTTGGCAGTGGGTGGTGGCCATGGCTGCAGGAGCAGCAGCCCCCGGTGCCTCTTCCTGCTCCACCTCTGGCCATCCAGAGTGGCTGGGGAGGGGCACATCTGGCTGGAGAGGGGCACATCTGGCTCTCCGGGGCTCTGCCTTTCTTCTTCCCTGGGGCAGCCCTAAGAGCTCCACATGCCTCTCCGTGCACGCACACGCAGGGAAACACCACCTGAAGCAGGCACGTATGAGGGCGTAATGCGGAGCGCTGCGTTACCTGGTGCTAATCAATAACGTGAAAATGGAGCTTTTTGACAGCACTTATAATTTTGACTATTGCAATGGTGTGCCATTTCTTTGAATGCAGTATGCTTCTGTGCCCCATTAAAGCATGGCTGGCATCACTTTCAACTATTCACAAATGCTGAGATGTTGAAAAATGTAACATTTACAAAAGATACATCTGGTGTATATTTACAAGGCTCAGGAATCATTTAAATAGTGCCTGTGCCATCACCATATTAGGAGAAATGTTAGTCCCAGCCCCATATGCGAAATCAGTAGTCAAATGTGTGCTGGTTGAAATTCCACTGATATGATATATAGCATTTTGGGCGTATTAAACGTGAATGTGCCATACTGGGTGTAGCACCCCAAAGAGATAAGTATAGACCAGCACAATGCCTGATAATTGCCTATATGCACCTGTTTCAAACTATGTGGTCAGGAGAAGATTCTGGGTTGTGAGGGACAAATATGGTTTTTTTTTTTGTTTTTGTTTTTTGTTAATTAAAGAAGATTCTTTGGCTTCTCATTATGAGATGTCATCATATTTTGTCCTATACTTCAGTGGGAGCTGTAAGACCTAGATAGGAATTGAGCAAAAAGATGTTGAACAGCTTTCTCTATATCACATAGTCTGCTGAGGACAAAGAAGTGTTTGTCTTGTCCTGCCAGTGCAATATCACCAAAGCTACATATTTTTTAATCAATGTGATGGGTCATGTTTTCACCAACGTAAGGCAGGAGATTCAAGGTAAACCAGATACTCCCTTTCTCAGTCACACAAGCATGAATTAAGCATGTAGCATCAGACTTAATTTCAATTTCTAGGTCTGTAATCGAATCTAGCTCAATGTGAGCTGCTTTTTTTTTTTTTTTTTACTGCACCATCACATTGATATCTGGATGTTAGTGACATTATTTAAAGCAACAAATCAACCTATAGGACTGTGTTCAGCTATACTTTCTTTATGTCATTTGACAGTAAATGGAATAAAAAAATGTTACTTTTCTCTAGGGGCATATTTGTTAAAGGGTTTTCATCTTTTGTCAAGATATTTAATCTTGGAATGTTACAAAAAAACCTGCACAGTTTGTACAAGTGCAGATTTCTGCATGCACAGTTTGCCTGATTGCTAATTTGGATGAACATGCTTAAGCTTAATGCAGGCAAATGAGGGAGGAAAGATAAATTCTGCATGTATCCTTCAGAGTCAATGTCAAGGCAGGTATCTGCTGAGAAAAGCAGGTACCTGCTTTTGGGGCTGAAGGCTGTCACTCTGCATTGCCCCATGTATCAGTCTCAGCTCACGCATGCCAGTGAGAACAAATCCTAACAATGAGCTGTTGAGTGATGCCAGCAGAAATCAGTATTTCTGAAAGGGTTTTGGAGAAAGCAGCTGAAGCTGACTCCATGGCACTCCCCGCTACTGACTAACCGAAGAAGGATGAGATTTTGGTGAAAGCCTCCCATGTAATAGACGATTTAGAGCACACCTTTGTTTTCCCACGGGCTGTGTAAAGCTGATACGGGACTGTAGAATTAAGCCAAAATGCTCACCCATATTATTCCCCAGAGGGGTTCACTACAGAATGACCTATCCAAAGTTATCAGCACTCCTACTAATAATTATTATCAATTCCTGTTGGTAAACCCGTCCTTCAGTCACGGTAGTGATCACGTGCTGAGCTGTCTCCTGCGCAGGACATCATACGCCCTTAGAAGTGGATGATTGTTTAATTGATAGACCGCAAAGATGAGCTGACCTATTGCCTTTTTGTATTTTGCTTTGCTTCAATTGCCTGGACTCTCGCAGCTCCTTAGTAGCTTTTCTGATCCATCATGTCAGGCTGGCAGCTGTGCCTCTGCACTCTGCCTGCCTGCCTACCGCGAGCCAGATTTCGATCTCAGACTCATGGCATACCCTCCTCCCTCGCCATCCTCTCGCCGGAGAGCCGATTTTCCCTGCACCTCTATTTAATGGTTTGATTTTAATGGGAACAACTGCTTTCTCCCTCGAGTCCTCTCAATCCAGGGCACTAGGTGTGCAAGGACAGAGGAGGGCACATTCCCATATGTCTCTAGGTGTGTGCTACGCATCCGAGATCAGGCTCCTGCCTGACATCCATGGGCTGAGCCCCCCACCCACCCCAGCAAGTGGTCCCACTCAGTGCTGTGGCCATTTTCATGTGCAGATATTCCCCTCACACTGCAGAACTTCTGCTTTTACTGTGGACTCCTTGCTTCTCTCAAGCTTACTATCTCTATTGGCGTGCAGGCCCACAAAGGACAGGGTTTCAAATGAATAAACTCTGTTTTACCTTGGTCCGTATGGAAAATTGTTCTTGGAGGTTTTCACCCCCTCCCCAACGCTAGGGAAAAGTGATTGGAAAGTGGTTGAGATTTTATAAGCAAATTTTCAAGAAGGAACAGATTTTTTTTTCCTGTCAGGCTGTATAATAGGTGTTTTTAAGAGGTTGTTAACTTCAACAGTATAGTCAAAAACAGTGCTACACCCCACACCGCATCCTTCGTTAAGCAATTAAGTTACTGATAGGCTTTTACATTTATTTACCTTGATGGAAAGATATGTTTACTCAACCTGAGTACAAATCAACATGAGGGGGTGGAAGTTCAGAGTAAATTTGACTAATGATGTTGTGTTTTCATCCTTAAAAGAAAGAAAAAAAGCCTCCCTGCTTTTGATGCTATTTTATCTTCATTGGAAGGGATCCGAAATGATCCCAACTGTCATGTGAGTGCTCGGTTAGAGTCAGATCCTCTTTGATTGCAGCTGAACATCTCTCTCCGCTGGCTTGTACCTTCCCTTATATGAATACAGCGTACAGCACTTCAGGTTGTTTATTGAGCAGCGCTTTAACTCTTCCTCTGTGGATGGTCTCACGATTATATCTTTAAGCAAACTATGGGCTGTGACCACCTTTGCCTGGGGAGATGCTAATGCGGCCGCATCCCTGATGTGAAGGAAGAATTTCCTCCTGGTTTCAGAATAACTTCTAAAATACAAACCTGGCTGGTACAAGTCCTGTTTCTTTCAGTGAACCTTAATTATTTCTCGTTTTCTTTCAGGCTCAGTCTGTTCTGCGCTCCTGTTATGTGGATTTCTCTCTCTCCAAGTCACTCCTCAGCATCTCCTTGAATGGCATCTACTGCACGTGAGCATCCTCCACTGTCTCTAAGATACTTTTGTTGTTTTTCTTTTTTGAACATTTGTTTTTTTGAGATGACATTGATAGACATGAGGCCTAAGTCTGGAGATGTTCTGTGGGTAGAACTCACATTTATTTCAGTATGTTGAGCAGTTTTAGGATCTGATCCATATTGAAGACTAGCACGGCGTAATGAGGCCCGGGCATATAAAACAATATGTATTCTAACACAGCTCACTCAAAACAAATATGTTCCCTTCTCCTTGGCTGGTATAAACAAACAATCTCCATTGTGTTCTACATGGCTCTGCTGTGCCGCCTCGCACACGGCAAGAGCCTTGGCTTCCCACTTGATGAAACAGTCTCTCTATCCTGCAACACGGGTCTTCCTAGTGTTGTCACACGCCTGTGACTTAGGACACTGGTTCTAATAGCTGATGTTAGGTCTGGTGTTAAGTCCTAAGTGCTTTACGGGGGCAGCTTCTCTTGCTACGGATATAATTAAAGTGTGTGGGGGGGTGTGTGTCTTTTTTTCTGAGTCCCGTGCTCTTCAGTCAGACAAAACTGACTCTGGATTACAGGAGAGTTTGGCACAGTGGGAAAGCAGAGAATCGGTGTAATAGTTGTCACAAGATACCCTTGTGCTGACCCACAAAATCTTCTCCTCTGATTATCTGAGCTTCCTTGTGATAAAAATCAGCAGCCACGTCAAAAATTTGTGATGACTCAAGGTGGAAACATTAGCAGGGGCTGGTTCAAAACTGACGTGCGAGATTCATTGTCTGTGTGAAGCGCAGTGAGTTGGAGCTCAGGTGCTCCTTCTGCGCCTGAACTCAGACTTTAATGCTATTCTGCAAAACTATTACCCTTTTCTGTAACTTGTGCTGGAAGCAGAGTGAGCTGTTTTGGCACTGAGATGATTTCATTGTTAGGCTAAGTGTTACACAGATGGCATTCTTAAATGTAAAATTCTTTTTATGATTCTTTCGATTTCATATTTATTTCATTAGATCATTATTTATGTTAAAGAGACACCATTAATATGAAACGTGCTCAGCTTGAAAGAAAATGTTGAGAAGAATTTCAGGTATCTGATCCTCAGTCCTTTAGTTTTTGTGTTTTGCATTTTCCTATTTAAAATGTGTTTTTTTTTTTTTTTTTCTGTGTGTGTCTCTAGGTGCTATGTGACAGATCCACACAAACAACAGAGGGGAAAAAGCCTCACTTAACTGATTAGAGGAGAGAAGCAGTGAAAGGGAATATGCACAAAGCACTGGCAAGTTCACAGAGCAGAGGAAAAGATAAAAAATTGAATAATTTCACCAACCTGCTTTTTTAAAATTATTTTATTTATTTATTTATTTATTTAGAGTGATGTGAGGTATTTCTTACACTAGCAACAGGGAAACTATTTTCAGACAAAAAAAGTGATTTCTTAATCAAAGGTCTCTAATTCAAAATATATTTATTTAATAACCAGTAATTATGATAGCTGCAACTACTCATTCATATCAATAATTCATTCAGAAGTAAACCATATCAACATATTAGCATTTATTTTTCCATTTAGTAGACTGTGATTTAAAATAAATGTAAATCGTCATAATCATTCAGCTCCATATGCTGGGAAAGGAAAAGTCACCTTAAACCAGATGCATATTTGGGGAAAAAAAAAAAAAAAGAAAAAGGAAGACAAGTTGTTCTAAAGAAACAGCATATGAGGGCAGATCTTAAGCTGAGGTAAAGATGCTCTGCTTTGTAGACGTCAACATAGCGAGGCTGAGTTACACCAGGCAAGATTCTGGTCAGTAATTTTGAAGATCTGGGTGTTTTAGGTGCTTTTTCACCAACTAATGTACTGATTTCTTTCTTTAAGAAAAGAGATCAATATGATTTCTTCCATTTTTTTACTCAGGAAAGGGCAATAAATGTAAAATCAGGAAGCCTGAGGATGTTAATGTGGGGAAACAATGGGCTCTTTGCTGGAGTGGGAGGTTGTCTCTGCATGTGTACACGCTTGTGTGCGTGGAGCTGTATTTATTTTTTCCTGTGCTTGCTAGTTAGCCAAACCTTCTCCTAACTAGTATTCCTAACTACGCACCTTGTTTTGTCAGCTGACAGCTCTTTTTAATCTCCCTAAACCACCAGCACTCCCACAGCAAGCTCTGTTGAAAATTGTTCTTTCTGTGCCCTGCCTGAGGTTTGGGGAGCAGCATTTAGAGGCTGTGGAGAACGGTTCCACTTGTTAGAAAAATCTCTTCCTTTGCTTTGGGCATGGGGAAAAAGCAATGAAGGGCTTGAGCCCTGGTCAGCATGTTCTACTGCTGCTAAAGCATCTCAAGCACTTGGTGCAGATCTCGACTGGCAGCTTTTTCTGTTGCTTTTGCTTTTGGCAGGCGAGGCCGGAGCCCCTGGCCGTGGGGCAGGGCGTCACTGCACTGACCGTTCCACTCTCGCGTCCAAGCCAGCGCCTGTGGCACACCCTTCAGGCCCTGCCACGGCCACGGGGCCTTCTTGTCCTCCGATGAGCTCAGCAAGGCCCTTTTGCTCCCTCGGACAGAGCACCCTGCGTTCTGCCTGGGAAAATAAGGCCACACAGCCCTTCTTCTGAACTCTGTCAGCAGTGCTTTTGGGGGATGCCTTGGGGCAGTGGCTGCAGCCACGGTAGCGTGGGTTAACCCTGCAAAAAGGTGTTTCCACAGTCTGACAGGTGAGTTTTGCTGCCCAGGCAGTTATCTCGCTGCTCCTCCAAGGCTGCTGATGCTGTCCCAGTGGTGATTGCCTGCACGGGTAGCCTGCAGTGCACGGGGGCTTAAGGGCACAGGGCAGGCAAGTTAAGGTGGTACCTCACTTTTGTTTTTTTCCGGTCTCTGCCATGCTTTGTGCTGCTAAGTTTGTAAGGTTTTTAAGGAGAAGAGTGAGTCATGTTTATTTTTCCCCATCCTAATAGAAAGGAGCCATGCTTTTTCCACAAGTTATTGCATTATTCCTCTCTCCGGTGTGGCTCTGATTTAATGCTGGATGAAGCTCAAAAGGAGGATTAGTGTAGCTATACTCCCATATGCTTGGATGCATTTCTGAACTGTGTCTGTACCATCCTCACTGCTTTTGATGGAAAAAGCTGGGCTATAAACCTGATGAGAACAGGCTTCCATGCAAGATGTTTAGTATTTCCTGCTTCCATTTGGGCCAGGAATATGGCACATCCAGCCCCTTTTGGCCCTGCAGCTCTCGGTCACAGGCTTGCCTGAAATTTGGAAAATCACAGCGGCAGAAAATAAATGGGGGAATAAAAGGAAGAGGATTTATTTTCCACTTTAATAAAGGCTAGATTAGGGTTTGGTTCTGGCTTTGGCTGAAACTTTGCTGGAGGACGAGCACAGGTAGAATGTTGTTATTTTAATGGAATTTGTTCATCCATCTCTTAGATGGGCACACTGGAGTGTGAGTCCATTTTTATGGCCTCGAGTAAAAGAACTTGTGCTGCTTTTTAAGAGATGCTTTTTTTTTTTTGCTTTTTTTTTTTTCCCTTTCCTTTAATTAGGGCTGGTTATAAAACCCTGACTATATTATAGTCAAGAAAATCTGGAGCACAAGAAGAGAAAGAAGAACAGAAAGAGCAAAAGAGGGAGAGAGAGAGGCTTTCCAAAAGGTATGCTGCTACAGGGAGTTGTGCTAGTCCTTGGTCTCCTACATGGGGGCTTCACTACGGCTAATACTTGGTCATGTTTCAAGATTGTAATCAAGCTGTTAAAGTGTCAAACACCAAGTCACATTGAAATTGATCCTAAAATTGCTGTGCTACCGTCATTCGGGGTCCTTCTTCTTTAGCTATTATTTTTAAAAAGAATTTCCCAATAGTACTGCAATCAGCTGATCACTTTTGCTGATTCTCCTTTCTCCGTTACAAAGGTTTCTGAGTTTATGAATGAAAGGCTATGTTTTCTCAACCAAATCCTCCACTCCTTGATCTATTAGTAAACTAATGGTAACTTACAAGGTTTGACTGAAGACCCCAGGCTCTGCCAGCAGGATGCTTGAGGAGTCCAAGCTGGCTTAGGTAAAGAAACACCTTTTTCACATGCCCCGCTCCAGCTCCCATGTTACCCCATCAGTTGCTATCAGTACAAAGGCTGACATTGTCTTCAAGGAGCAACTCGGATTACGGTCCCTTCCAGCTGCGTTGCCCCTGACCCTGATCCTGCCCTGGGCTGCCCACGCTCTGCCCTCCCCACATGCATGGAGACTTTAGCTGCAGCCTGCTGCCTGCCGGTGTCGAGTCTGGTCTTGAGGGTGGCCATGGATGCATTTTAAAAGGCGGTGCAGGCGCTTTGCGGGGATAACATGGAATGATTATTTTAGGGCAGATTTTCCACGAAAAAAAATAATAGTTATACATGCACACAGTTTGATCTTCACACAAAGGATTTATATAAGAACTCACTTCTCTCTGTCAGTTACAAAAAAACCCACAAAACCAAAGAACCACACCAGAAGTGTGCCGGCGGGATTTAGGGAAGCATGCAGGCTAGGGGATAGCAGCAGACAAAAGGGAGTTTTTCTTCTAAGAACATCTGCACAGCTGGAGCTCTAGCAGGGCTGCAGTTAGAAAGCCTAGGTGTTGCCTGGCCGGGGCAAGGGACAGTGCCTCTTTGGCACCCTCCTGACACTCTGATTTGGCCAGTGGTTCTTAAAGCAATCCTCCTCACTGTCTCCTGCCGCCTACACACAGATGCATACGTGTTATTTAGCCACGTTTAGCCTGTTTTGGGGGATCTGGTACCCTGGAGGTGAACTGTACGTAAATAACGTGGAGGAATAAACTGATTCTTTTACATGCTAAAGTAGATGTAAACCAGGCACAAAGTTCACCTGTCTCTCAGGAATAGAATTACTGCAATGGCTTTAGACCAGCACAAAACCAACGTCCCGACGCCTAGCAGCCCTGCAAAAATAAGCCTGTAGCTCAGGGTGGAGAGACTTAACAACAGGTCTGCTAGAGAAACTGCCCTGGCAGCCCAGCAAGGACCCAGCAGGATAGGAAAGCTGCTCCCTTTTGGCACCTGCACCCCCAAAAGTCTTTCTAAGGTTAGGTCACCACCTATGGAGTGGAGCACTGGCTAACTCTCCAGTCTGCGTTGTGGCACAAAGGAGGAGTGTATGTGTGTATGAAGTTGCTCAGACTTCTGTCTGTCTCGGACTGGCCCCATTGAGTCGTCTCTGCTCTTCCCAGGAAGCGAGTCTTGAATCCAAAGACAGATCCTAACAATACAGCCCGTGTGCTTGCCTTTAATATAGCATGATACTTAAAACTGAATATAAGTGGGGATGAGGCTTTAGATCTTCCTCAAATCTCAGTGTAGCTTTGAGGTTGTCAGACAGTACTGAAGTGCGAGATCTGGAGTAGGAAAATTAGTAAACACAAAAGTCATGATATTTACTCAGTTTATGCATTTTCTCTCCTTCTTTTTTTCATAAAACCTGCATAACTGGCATGTAATTGTTTTGCTAAGTGAGCCTTGAAAGCAAAAGTCTTGATAGCTGTCACATACCTTCTTTGTAGTACAGTGTGTTGTCCTTAGAAGCTAATCAGTAGAACTTGCTCAGAAGAACTTAATCAGCAGAACTGAGCACATTGTCAGTGCTTAACCAATAAGAAATTATAATAACAGCAGTTCCTTTTGACACAACCTATCAAACTTTTGCTCTGCTTCCAGGAGTGCCTTACTTGACTCTGGCTAGGATTTAATACCTACTACAGCTCTGCTTACTATGGTTGAGAGGACTGGTGATATGACCTAACAGGGTGGGAGTATCGATTGAAATGAAATTTTGACAAACAGCAGAAAAAGAATCCTGAGAAGGTTCTCGGACTGTTCTTTTTCACTTGTACTGGTGTTACTTCTAAGACTTAAAAACTGAATTCAAGAATAGATTTGATCTGTTCAATTGTTAAAATGTAAAACGCTATGCTTACAAGTTAAGAGAATGACATTTGAATTTCCTGATAGTTTCTTTTTTAAAAGACAGACTCATTAGGCTTTCCTTACAGAGAGGTGAATGTATCGAGAAGCACGTCTATTGTTATTAATTATTTTTATTATAAGGAGCTTGAATAGCTCAGAGAGTTGTTAACATATCTGGGGCCATCACTTCTTTGTCACCATTGTAATTTGGCCCCGGCTGGGAGTTACTGACAATCATTTCATTTTCTGATTGTTTGGTAGTTTATATGCAATTAGTTGGTGTGTTTTATTCACTTTCAACAAGATGCATATCCACGTTATAAAGAAAACCACCGGGTCAGCTCTAAGCTGCCGCTAATTGTCACAGGCTTAAATGGAACCGTGTCAATTTATCCCAGTTGAGGATCTGACCAATGATCACAACTGGCATTAATTAGCAGATGTGTTATCAGACTCCATGGAGATGTACTGGGTTGAGTGACAACAGAGACGCTCAGCTGCCGCAGCCGGTGGAGCTGTGCCAGTTTGGCAGCTGACAGCACAGCGCCTGACACTGGCAGGTGGAAAGTCCAGGTCACCTCTGATGGAGGCACGGTGGTGGCTTCTGCCGCCAGTCCCCCTTGCGGAAGTAGCCCCAGAGCATGGGGTGACCCGTTGTATTAAACCAGAAGCAACACAAGGCACCTGTGAGGGGAGATGGCGGGGAGGGAAGAGGGAAAGGCTGCTCCAGCACTCAGCTGACCATTCCCAGAGCTGGGTGCGCACAAGAGATTGTGCTGCTAGTGCAAAGTGAAAGCCACCGGCAAATGTGTTGAGGCTCTGGCTTTCTGGATGCACCATCTGATCTGACACTGTAATGACAGTTACATGTGTCTGACAGAAGGATGAGGGAGACACTTCGTAAAAAAGGGGATCCTAAAAAGCAGCAGGATTTCGCAGTGGCAGCTACTGACACCCGCAGTGCTATGATGGCTGTGAGCTAGGCATTTGGACTGTGACTAGAGACGTGTCTTGACACAGCTCATGTGAGTGAACGAAGAGCAGGAACGTGACAAATTTGAGAGACTGAACCTTCTCCGGGAGAAGGGAAACATGCAACATCCTTCCCTTTGCATTTATCTGAGTGCAGTGTGGGTTAAAACCAAGCCAGGAATCTATGCAGATGCTCCTTGCTCAACAGCAGCCACCCCATCTCATGCCCACCTGCCACCATGGGATGGTGGAATAGAACAAACTTCCACGTTAATGGTGTGGGACCTTTGTAACAAAGTCCTAGTCTCTCGGTGTTCACAGGACAAACCAGGACCTCGAGTACCTCAGGGAGTAATCTTTTCAGCTACTGATACAGTTTCAAAATTGGCTCTAGTTAACTGTCCCCTGCACTGGATGCACCGGGAAAAAAAAATTCTTTTAACCATGAGATCTTCTTCTTGTAACCCAGGAAAGGAAAACAGCAGGAGAGTGAGAGTTCAGCAGTACTGTGAACGGAGAGTTCTCTAGGTTGCTCCTAGTCCTCTGACACAGCTGATGGGAAGATGCAGAATATCTGAGCAAGGTGCAACAATGACCAGCACCTGCAAATCCTCTGTCACCCTTTCTGCACAATTGTCTCACCATTTTAAGTAAGATACAAAAAGATGTTTAGGCACCTCTTTGCTGTGACAAATCTGTGTCCTTCTCTGAATAGTCATCTCTGGGCCCAAAGCCACAAAAGGAAATGACTGAGACTTGTGTGGGATATAGATGTCCAAGTCCAGGATCTCAATTCACACCCACCCTAAATTCATCGCCCGCATTTTTGCTAATAAAGATCATAAGACAGCTAAAATCCTTCTGCTCCTGCCTCTTGGCCAGACAGTCACCAGCTCAACTGAGCAGAATTTCTCAGCAGCTAATCCCGATTCACCTCCTCAAGCTATGCATTGTTTTGGGCACGTGTCTACAAAGAGCAACCTGGCAAAATGTGTGTAACACGTGTTCAGGACTGAGCAGCACACAAGGTGTAGCGACTGCCTTCACTGTCATTCAAAGTAAATACCTTCAAAGTCCACCTGAGCTTCAAGGGGGTTCAAGTCCTTATCTTTTATCTGCAAAGAGAGCAAGAACCTAAGCCAGGAAGCTACAACAACTAAATATTCATGGGGGGGAAGATGTTTTCCATACTTCCTGCAGAAGTGGTGCTGATACGCGTCAGGTTCTCTGGGAGGAGTTTAAAGCAATAAGGTGGAGAATCAGATACTTTCTCCAGCCCTCCTCTGCTGAATTAGCTTGCTCCACACTTAGCTGGTTTGGATTGGTAAACGATAGAGGATCGTGTGCAGTATGCTCATTGCTGTGTAAGGTGGTTCAGAAACATTGGCTTCACAGCCTAATGAAAATACAGTGATTTTTCAGAAAAATCAGTAGAACATATCTTCAAAGGGTATACAGCTGTGATGATTACTGGAGTTTTAATTAAAATGGCAGGTAAAATCAGTATTATGGCGTGTTATTATTTCTCAGATAACAACAGAATAAAGGTGCCTATTTCTTTCTCGAGTGCAATTTTCTAAATGAAAAAGTAAACATTAATATCTTCAGAGATCTTACTGATCTTGTACGATAATTTAGAAAAATATCTCTATTAAGGATAGTTATATATGCTTTTTGCTGGAAATGCAATAACAGGATATGCATATAGCTGCAATCTGTAGACAGATTAAGTAAATTAAATCATTCAATGTCTTTTTTTTTTTTTTTTTTTTTTTTCCCTCAATAGCTCTAAAGTTAAAAGTAATTTGCAAAGAAAATACTCAGTTTCAATTGGTTTGTAATATCTGTTAATGATCTTTGGAAAAATTTCTGATAACATGCAGGAATTCCCTCGGGGACAGGGTTGTGAATAAGTGGATTTTTGTAAGTTTGAAATGTCATTAGCTAGTGATTTCTTTGAAGTAAAAAGCTGTTACGGAATAAATTGCAGAGGTATACAAGTGAGCAGGACAATCATTTTTATGAATAATATACATTTTTTCCACAGTGCTCTCTGTCCCCCAAAGAAATAATTTGCAATCTAACTGGCCATTACAAACATCCTGGAATCACAACTGTGTGTGCATTTTGGTGCTTACTCTATGTACATGCCCTGGGTTTATGTGAAAGTACAGACTGCTGCTGTAAACCTGCTAGAGTAAGAAGCTGATTTGCTCCTTTTAATTTTTTTTTTCCTCTCTTTTAAATTTTTTTTTCTTTCCCCAATAGATAACTTTTCCAACCCACAAGTCTGAAACAACTTCCCATAACTGAAATGACTCCAACATGGCTATTACTTAGAAGACATCCTCCCTAATTTCTTGTGGGGCCTGTAAGATCAATGAAGATGTAGGTAAGCAAAAAACCAATCCTCTATTTTCTTGGTACCATGTTAGCATTGACATCTTTTTAACAGTTCAGAGATGAAACAGATATCTATCAGGGGTGACCACGGTAAGGTAACGTTTCACTGGACAAATGAGATCTCCTGGCCTCTGCCCCCATCTGAGGACATCTGAAGTAGAAAAGACTGCCAGAGGCACCACAGACTAGACCCGCCCACAGGGAACATCCTGCTTCTGCAGTTCATCTGTAGAATTCAGCCCTGGGCAGCTGAGGGTGGATGTTATGTCTCCGTGGATTCCCGTGGGTGGGTCTGGGTTCAGACAGGGTCTGGGGACACTCTGAAGGGATGCCAATCAGAGTGATGGGGCACTGGGACTCCAGGGTGTACTGTCACATAGATCAAAAGATAAAGCTAGTTGCAGCCATCGAGCCTTTGGTTTCTTCACCTTCCTCCAAACTTCTTTTGTCCAAGACTTCATTGTCTTGGTCTGCTTTTTCCTGATCTGACAACAGGGTTGTAAGTCACACCAAGCTAACAGGAATATGACTGCTGCATCCAGGGTTCCTACACAGGGTTGGAGGAGAAAGGACTTGTCTAGCTCTACAAAGAGATGTGAACAACCACTGGTTTGAAAAATCCTCCCAGTCCTTCCTGATCCTCTGAAGGCCCAGTGTAGGGACATGTACCTACGCTGATAACCTACCAGTAGGTCAGACAGCCACTCACTTCCCACGTGCAGACGTTCAGTGATGCTCTTCACGTACTCTGAGAGTAGCAGTCCTCCTTCCTGACTGCTCCTTAGTAGTCTCTGGCACTGGTCAATCCTAAGATGCCTCGACTTTGACAGAGGCCAACAACAGACAATATGGAAGGAGACTCTGTCGACACTGCGTTTAACAGTGTAACCATTTGCCATGGACAGGTGCCTTCCTGACCCTGTTGACTGACCAGCATATGCCAAGACCTGCTGGGGGTGACTAGACATTATTGCATAACACCAGCTTGTAAAACTTTCACAGTTTGGGGTTTTTTTTAAGGCTAGGAACAACCATTATTATCATCTAATCTGATCTTCTGCATAATACATGCTTCTGAATTTAACCCAATCTGAACTTTGTGTGAAGATTTGCTTTTGTGAGTAAAAATGCCTCCTCATTTACAAATATGATGCTATTTCTCTCAGTCCTATCTGTGGAGCAGTAAGTCCCATTAATTAGCTGTGCATTATTTAGGAAAGCAATGCCTCTTATCCATCTGAATTTTGATACTTCTTTGTTTCACCGTTCAGGATAGGACAGTTTTTGTTTGTTTGTTTGTTTGTTTGTTTGTTTTTGTTTTTGTTTTTGTTTCTTCCTTTGTTGTTAAT
>JANIJG010003207.1:26584-52172 GCA_024611175.1 Megaceryle torquata
GTTCAGGATAGGAAAGTTTTTGTTTGTTTGTTTGTTTGTTTGTTTGTTTTTGTTTTTGTTTTTATTTCTTCCTTTGCTGCTAATTAGGTTGGAAGATCATGAGGACAAAATGTTATTTATATTATAGTCATGCTTAAGTAAGGCTCTGACGAAGCCTGGGGATCCCATTGCACAAAGTGAGGGAGACTGTGCAAGTCCTTTGGGACAGAGGCTATTTGAAAGACAAATGGCACATTTTTGAGGGAGCTGGGTGATTTAACTGAAAAGTTTGCCAGGCAAGTCAATGGATTTGTCCCTCTGAATCGCCTACGCCTTTCTGCAAAACTCATCCAAAGTTTGGAAGGAAGGTATGGAAAAGTGAAGTTTCTGAAATTGAGATCAAAAAATGAGTTTAGGATACAGTCAGCAAAAAAAAACCCCAGTGTTGCTAATGTGTATGTCTGTGTCCAGTCCTCTGTCCAGAGGTCAAATTGGCCTCCGGTGGCTTAAAGTCCTCTTAGAGGACAGGGTCCGCTGAGGAAAATATCCGCAATGTCTGCTTCGTGCAAGAGCCCAGAGCCTTCCAGAAGAACTGCTAGGGTCCAAGGCCATCTTCTAGATTATCTCAAGCAACAGCGCTAGTTCCGGATTTATGGAGAGGGTTCATGTATGATTTGTGGTCCCGTGAGGGTGAATCTTCCCTGAGAGACAGCTAGTGCTTGTGTTCTTTATCTCTTCTCAAGTAATTTCCCATCCTTTTGACTTTTATCGTTTCTATTGCCATTCTCTGGACTTGTTCTGTTTCTACTTTCTTTTTTTCAGGGATGAGGTACCCAAATTTGAAGATAGTATTCAAAGTGAGGATGTGCCACTGATTTATATAATAGCATTATAATATTTTCCATATTATTCTCTCAAACTCTTTTCTTCATACAAACCCCATAAGATTCTTTTTAATTCTTTGAACTACAGTGCCTTTTAACATCTGTAGTTTACTCTGATCAGATTTTGACAAAGGAACAAAAGGCTCCATTTTTTCACATAGAATTTTATTTATTGTTTGAACTTTAGAGGAGAAATTGGTTAGCTTACAATTTAAAATTCTCAGCAATGTAGACCGTTGGGCAAGGATTTCATTATCAGCCCTTCTAGACTTGCTGTAGAAATGCATGAGGCTGAAAGTTGGTGTACAAGGTCTTGGCTCCTTTGAAAATGAGGCACCTGATGACTGCGGAGGGTGAGGATCTCGCTCTCACGTCACAGCTGGGCACTCTGCCTTCATGAGGGTATTGGAAAAGCCTAAGGGAAAACAGTAACATCTCTTCTGTTGCCTAAAACACTTCCTGCAGCTCCTGACTTTCCTTAGCAGTCACCAATCCAAGTGCTGACCCTGCATGACCCTACTTATCTTGTAAAAGCTGACAAGATCACAGCCTAAAGCGGCATAGCCACAGGCTCAATGCTGGCTACCAAAAGGTCTGTCTAGTATTTTCGAGAAACACTGCTCTAAAGATTTACCAGCTGCTAGATATAAGGACAACACCAACACACAGCTCTGACTGCTGAACGTGCAGCACGGGGCTGCCATGAAATAGTGATTCCCTACCTACAAGTGAGCTGGGTTTAAGCATCGTGTGATTATGTACACTCAAATATTGGGTAGAAGTATTTGAAATCTATCATCTTGAGTTCATAACTCATTGCTGGCTTCTTTTATCACATGCATTAGTGCTTTAGTCAATGGAAAGAGCTCTGCCATTTCTGCATTATATGTATAGTTTAGTATAGAGAATTGTTTTAATGCTTCTGTGACCAAACCAGTTTTTCATTAGAAGTTATTTTTAGATGAACTGTAAGTTTCTTCCCTGGCAAACAATTTAGTTTCAGTGTATGAAAGCAAATACACATTTTCCAAGGTATCACTAAGGATAAACACAGGTTTAAATATCCAGGAAATCTTAAGGGACTGATCTGGTTTAGTTCTATACCCATTCATATGCAATATACATTAATAGTTCTTGCAGAGTGGTGCGTGGATTTGGTTGTATTTTTTTGTTTTGTTTTGTTTATTTTCCCTTTCTTTTTAGAACAGCAAAGACATGGAAAAGACCTTGAGGTCCTATTGCTCCCGTCGGAAACTTCTGCTGACTACAACACGAGTTGGATTGGGCCCAGAGAAACCAAATACACACGTGTAACAATGAGTTGGCCATACAAGCAAGGAAAATCACAGATAACAGGTGCACACAAATTAGCCATGTGCCTTTTAGGTCATCCAGTACAGCTCCCTGACACCATGAGATTGTTTCCTATGCCATATTTTTGGTTGTTTTGTGCACCTAGATTAAATGTCCTAAGTGATGCCACGTCCACGGGGAGAGACTGTGCTGCCTAGAGTATCTTCTTGTCAGAAGTTTTCTTTCCTTTCTTAACATCATCATATTTCTCCTAGCTATGTTCCTTTGCAAATCTCCTTTTCCTTCCCTGATGCTATTTTCCTCCAGTATCTTTTAACTAGTGTGTTGTTATGTTTAGTTAGCATCAAGCCAACCCACAGCTGTTTATCTCATTCAATCTTCCCTAACAGATCCGTCCTTTCAGTCTCCTGGTTGTTCTTCCTCTCCTCTCATCACACTCCTGCCTGTCAGTATCTTTTTGAGTTATGAGATTTTAAAGATGTGATGCATTTCTCTGAACTAATGACAGACTTGGTGTAGAGCCGAGCACCCTCAATGTCTTCTCCCTAAGAAACCCTCCTGATGTGCCCAGGGGGAAGCTGCCAGTGCTTTGGATAGACACACAAGGTGGAGTATCCTGCTCAAACCACTTCCTTGGTGCCACTTATTCTACTGGCCAAAAAACAAATGCAAGGTTTTATTTTATTTTATTTCTTACCATATTAGGAGACGGAGTAGCACAAACAAAAAGACCTTTGTTGCTGTTGTTGAAATTCTCTAACTCTTGGTCATGGACACTGCAGTTTAAAATTATGGAAGGTGTCACCTTCCATAGCAGTATCTGAGTGTTAGGAGAGTACACTGTAGAAAGTAATTATAAACATAGTCACAAGCCTAGCTGTTCACTTCAGGCAATAAATTCTGATCAACAAACAACACTCCTCTAGTGCTAAATGAGATCTTGGCTGTAATTGAATGTCTTTACCTTTGTGTTCTGTTGGATTGGAGGAATATCATCTTAATCTTCTCTCTTTAAATTTTCATTAAGGAACGTTTCAGCTACCTCCAGCCTCATCTGATGATGTTTAATGATATCAGCTAGCTCGGTCTTCCGTGCACCAGCAGGGGCTTCTTTAAATTGGTCAGCTGTATGGAATATTGTTTTCAAGTTTAATGTACTTGAAATCAGCCTTCTAAAGTAACGCCATCTCTAAGGAGAGTTTATATACACAGCGTGCACATGCGTTTTTATGTGCATGGGTGTGCATGCATATATATATGTGTGTAAGTGCACACATATGTACAGTAACGCTGATCCTCTTCACCTCCTCGAAACCACTTCAGCTAGTATTAACATAAATGTGCTGTTCAATTGGCAGTGTTACACAATTCTGTTGGAGTTTACTTCTGTAACATAAAATCAGAAAGAGAAGCTGTGAAACTCATGCAGCTGATGACATAATGCTAGCATCTCGTGATGCTGAATCTCATATTCCTAGGAGTGTGGGATGGATGTTCCTTGCTGAAATAATTATACTGCCTATTGCAATATATATTTCCTTGTTTTTATGTGGGCATGGAGATGTTCAAACCATTAAACGTATATGGTATAATGAGTCCTGTGTTCCTTATTTATCCTAAAGAAGGCATTAACTTTCTATGGTTGTTTTATGGTATAATTAAGCCAACTTATCTAAGAATCTGTGATGAACATAGCAATAATCTGTGACAATATGCATATTTACATTTAATAATGATGTCCAAATGTACATATGTGCATATAAATAGGCATACATGTATATACAAACACACATAGACATAGACACAAATTAAATAGAACCAATTAGAATGTGGCATAAATAGATTCAGAGCTTACCTGTTATGGCTGTGTGAAGGGATAATTTAAGCTACAAAGACGTGCGAGAAAGCAGAGCTCAGTACACTCCATTGGCTCATTCCCATTATGCTCAACAGCGACAGGCTGTATGCTAAGAGGGGGTACCAGCAGACATTCGTAATGACAGCTGGTTCAAAACAGAGCTTTCAAAATAGTGCAACACCCCTAACTTCCTTCCAAATCTTGGTGTTTGCCAGCACTGAACTGAAGCTGGTTCTTAAGGTCAGATGTTCAGATAAAAGTTATTCGAAGAGAATCTGGTTCTTTATGTTCGAACCATATGTATATTAAACATATAAGCTCTTTGTTGCCTATGAATTTGCATCTGAACTCACACATGGATTATGCTTTGTCTACTACCTGCAAAAATGATGGATATTTCTTCCTGATACCATGCTCTATTTGCCTGAGATTGTCTTCTATTGAATTCTCCATTTTCTTGTGGGCTATATAAAATGAGATCCAGACAGTAACTGCTTCTTCTTACTGGGACAAAAAAAACCAAAACCCAAAAAACCAAATCCCTCCACTTCTGTGCTGAGAAATGGAGGAAAAGTGGCTTTCCTTTAACATTACACCCACATTACACCCACTGTGCACAGCCAACTAGGAACACATCAGAAAAACCCTACACTTCAGTTGTCCTGTGTGATTCTTCCTGGTGGATACATATAGGATCTGGAAATAAACACACTCCTCCTTCGGAAGGGAATGCAAACAGGGTTTATCTATTTGCATTTGAACTCAGTGAAAAATAACTAAGCACAGAAAGCAAGCTTGAAGATAAGAAAAGCTAAATTTCACCAAGGTAAATTCAAGTGAAATGTGCCACATTGTTATAACTACTACACAGAACATGTGCTAATTAATGGTTACGCTGTGCTGGTGAAAAAGTTAAGTATTACATGTAGGGCAAGTGGAGGAGCTTACCCTGGGATGCTATTGACTGTGCTGAGAAGCCAGTAGGGGAGGAGTGTGCCATGAACAGCCTTGTGAAAATGAGGCTGGTGAACGAAATGACTTTTCAGGGTGGCTAGAAAAATACTTTAAATTTAATATTTTAGTTGCAGCACTGGCCTACTGAGTGTGTGCAGTGTGTTCAAAAGCAGCTCTTCATTTACCGTATCACTTGGCCACACCAAGTGTTCAGTGTCGGACCTTCAGAGGAATTCAGACAACTAAACTTGTTGCTGTTTGGGGATCTTCAGAACTGCCTGGATGTTTCTCTCTAAAGGGGATCAAGGAGACCTGGGCATTTCAGGGTGCTTCAGAAAAACATTGACCAGCATTGCCTATCAGTTTCTTGGGGAGCTGTACTCCTTTCAGTAGTATTGACCCTGCTTCAGCTGGAAATGCCTCTGGGGAGATGCTGAGGGCATCAGGATGAGTCACTGCTCATTTCTGGAGAAGGTATGGCTGTCTTGCAAACCAGAGGCTTATAGTGGGTTGCTTCCCTGCAGCAGGCTTGTTTGGCTTGCTGACACCCATCCTGCTAGCTCCAGCATGGTGCATGTGAGCAGCGTTGGCCTTGCACTCTGGCTGGCGATGCTCCTGTTTGCCATCGGCCTTTCCTCCTGGATCAGGGCCGTTACCAATTGCTGAGGGGTGGCCAGGAGCAGCTCCCTCTGGTGAACCTCTTTTGTGTTGTTATCTCCCTCTTCTTGGCAGTAAGCTGCCACTGGCTCCCAGCCATGGCCCTCTTGCCTCCCCAGTGCCCAACTTGCATGCTTAGCCAGTGCCTACATCTCTTCCAGCAGCTGGCCCTACTTTCCCTCCACAGCTGGCTGCTGCCCCCTACTGAGGTAATTATTATTTATTATGGATATTCAGCGTACATTATGTGTCCAGTACTGCCTGATTCACTACCAGGGTCCCAGTGTGTGGGCAGAAGCATGCAGTAATACACAGTTGTTCCACATCGATATTCACCCGACTCTCACACAGGGAGAGACTGAGTGGGAAGGAGTGAAGGTGGCTCTTGGCACCTAGGAGTACTATCTGATGTGACATGTACTCTCTGTCCTGTGTTACATGACTCCAGCAGTAGCACAGCTGAGTGCAGAACTGCTTCTCCACCTTGCTATCAAGATAGCAAATCAACCGCTTTACCTGCTATCTAGCAGGAAACACCCGAGGTGTTTTCCAAAAGTCATGGTTGCTGTTCAAGTCACAGTTTAACTCCCCGTTGCTGCGAATGCAGATATTCCTTGGTTTTCAGCTGCTGTCAAGAATTAATGCCCTTAGACCAGTGCATGGCTACGTGGGACATGATTACATTTTGTTTCTCTCCCTAACTTCCTACCCTGCGATTCTCTGTTCATGCTGCTTCCTTTGTGCATGCGTCCTTCTCCCTGCAGCTGACCCTTCCTCCTCACCTTGCCTCTCTGAAGACACCACCCTCAGTTAAAACCAGAGGGGCTTTAACTCCCACAACTTAGTGCACAGGCAAAAGGCAAAAACACCTGGAGGAAGAAGTAGCTTGCATACATTTGGGAAAATGCAGAAACCGAAACGTGTGTCACGCACATATGTACACATATGTGAAAGACAGGTTCTCACCTGTGGTAGCTAGGGTTAGTTCTGTTCAAGAAGATGGAGCAATACTGTTCCATGGCAGCTGAGGATCTGTCCCAGTATGTAAATGTAAATATCTATTTTTACAAGACCTCCTACAGTTTGCTTAAAAAAACCCCAAAAACAAAAACCCAGCTTTCTTTTTAGACACTGAAAGCACACAAGCCAGCTAGAAATGTCCCACTTTCTATATTTTGTCTAATTCCTACCTCTGACTGCCTTTGAAAGCTCTCAGAATCTAATGAATTCAAAAGAGACAGAGTGAAATAAAACCAAAGCAGCATTGCCTTCAGTGCACTGGGACTGCAGGAACTGAAAAAACCCCAACAAAACAGGACAGAAACCGAAAGGGTACGAAGCCATGTACATCCAGAGAACTGCAAAGGTTTGGTTGTAAGTGGGCTCACCAAACCCAGCAAAATTCCTACTGTCCTACTGTTGATTTTCTGCCCTTTCAGCTGGTTGCAGCAAGCTGATGTCAAGAGCAAATGCTCACGTAATGCAATCTCTACATCAGAGCACTTTCTGCCACAAATCACTTTTAAAATTGTTTTGAGTTTACATTTAATTGCTTCCTTTGCATGCTCTGTGTACACACACATGCCTCCCACCCCCCGTATTTTGAACGTAACTGTCATGTAGGCTGGAGCTATGCTCTTTGGGTATGAGTATTCAAACCTCAAGCTCCAGAAGTTTGAATCCAGGAACTGATTTGTCCTCATTTAAGATGGAAACCACATGTGTGACTTGGATCCAGATCTGGGGTGGATTCTGGATACGCTAATTTGAATGCATTAGGATTTGGGATCTAGACATGTTTATTTGTTGTGACACTAGTTCTAGTACCCACTATGGGATGTTTACCTTTCCCCTCCCTAGAAAGAGAACTGCTTCCCATATTCACTTCCACTGGACTGATTTTTTTTTTAGTTCATTCCAGGAACAAATCATCTTCAAGACATTTTTCTCAGTTTTATTTCTTAACATCCTCTATGGCAATTGTATATAAGTGACCTCTGCAAAAACTTTTGAAAATTTGGATCACTTGGTCACCTTCCTCTGAGAAATCCCTGTCATCCCACTTTCCCTCTGAAGGCTGCTCCACTGCTTTTTGAAGTACTCTGATCCTAGAGGGAGGTACATTTCTCCCTTGTAACAGCCTCAGAGGTTTGAGAGACTGGAGAACACCCTTGTGGGATGTTCCTGTCCAACACACTCTCTCTTGAACTGCTGTTCAGAACCAGCTTCTTGGGCTCCCTAAAACTGTGGTAAACTTCAAAGCTCTAATTCCCAGGATTTTCCTCATCTCCTTTTGAAGACAGGCAACATAATAGGGCTTCCCAGCCTTCTTGTGCTGCTGCATTTTTCAAGGGAAGAAGGCATCCCCTTGTCAGTATCTTGGCTTTTTCTCACTTTATTTCCCCTCAGAACTCCCAGATGAACACCATCCGGTTGTAGTGATTTACTGCACTTGAGTTTCTCAAGTTACTCTACAACTTCCTCCTTAGAGACTTCAATCTGTATAAAGGCCACACTCTGATTTTCTTTGCAAAGTGCCTTTGGCACAGGAATTTCTACATGACTCTCAGCAGCAGACATGATGCAAGAGATTCATTTAACTCTTCTGCTAGCTTGTTGCACTCTTCTCCTGACCCACTTTATATGGATTTCTGGGGATCTCTGGGGCGTTTCAGTGTATAACCCAGCCCAAGATTTATATTCACCAACAGGTGAGGCTTGGATCTCAGCTGGTATTCTCTCTCTCTGATGCTGCAACGCAGGATATTTCTGCATGTTATGGCAACCACTCTCATCACATTTTGTTTGGCTGGTTTATTAAGCCCAGCACCAACCCCCTGTACTACATCTGTCACAGATGGGTTAAATCTCCACTGATGCAAACTGGCACTGTCCCCAGGAAGATGTTCAGGTGAAGATCTGGTTCTGTAGGAGCCCCCTCCTCTACTACTATGGCAAGCACCCTCCCAGCAGTGTCATTGCAGAGGGGTAGGCTGAGTGCTCAGCATCACAGCCCGGGAGGAGTGGGACCCTTATCCTAGCCCATGGCCTGGCCCTCAGTCAAGTGACAGCCCCTTGGTCTTTTACCATTGATAAAGGGAAGCCAGAAGCTGCAACAATCCTTTCTCTTTCCCCCTCTTTCTTTTGTATACCTTTATTTCTGTTTCTTCCCACTCCCTTTCCATTTTAAGAAAGACAGAAACTGCTATACGGCCAATCCAGTCTTAACTGATCTTGAGGGACAGAACTAGAACATCAGAAAGGGGATAAATTTTCTCTGTGTCCTGCTTTATTCTCTGACCAGTGCAGTCTGGACACTCTAGAAGAAGGTCAGTTATATGAAAACATGTGTTTGCAAACACTAGTGAGCTTTGTCACATAAAATGCATTTCAATGAACTTTGATGACCATTACTTGGTCTGTTTATAGAATCATGCCCCATATACTAGCTTAATTTCTATTACAGTCACTAAATATATAAGTATATACCTGATTTAAGACACAGATAAACAGTCTGGTATGGGGTGGACATGAGATCAACATTAGCTATAACTGCTAAGGCACAGATACAGAAACTTACCTGAGATCAATTCTGTGGCTTTATTCATGAATGAGAGAAATATTTCTGCTGCTGAGGTTGTCCTAGCTTTCAGAAAAGGTGGTGGGCATCCTTATTTCACTTTCTTATTTCAAGTGAAGAAGAAAAATCTGACACCAAGCAGCTCTATTTCTTTTGGGAATAGGTGAATGAAAGACCCTGAACTTCCTACCCTTTCTAGGCTGATGTTAAATATGTCTCAAGATACATAATTCCAGAGATTTCAGTCAAGTCCAGTCTATGAAATCTATGTCAAGATACAAATAGGCATGCTCACCCCTAACACATCTATTTAAACAACTGCAAAAAGCCTCAGAAATTAATTAGGTCCTTAATTTCCTAAAGTCTGCGAATTCAAATATGGGGCAGGATTCATTACAACTTGTTGTAGCTGTCTTAGAACTCTCTGGGTAGTCTCAGGTAAGTCTTCTTTTTCTGTCAGCTGCAGGTGGCACCTCCAGATCTCATTCTGTTCAACTATTTCATGTGGCCACTTTAGGATGAGACCTCAGATAGCCATAGTAAATAGGTCTCTTTCTCTGGTGGAGTCTCTCTTTCTCTCTCTTGGCTCTAGAAGGAGTACAGGCAATTGCCTTAGGCCAAACCACTAAGGTGACATTATTCCATCGTTAATGTCTTGGTTCATTGCCATTTTTAATTTAAGGTGATTCAGTGTTATTCTGATTTGATTTTTTTTTCCCCCTTTTACTACGATAATGATGATTCCTCCCAAACATCCCACTTCTAATCTATTTTTACTGAAATTATTTTCAGATTTTCTGCTTTACACAATGTAGTGAGAAACGCTACTTTCTTGGTCTCATTTTCATCACCTATAGGTGTTCTTTTTTTATCTTTCAATATTTTGACGGAATGTAGTGATATGTGAGGATCCCACTTAACAGTGCATGAGCAAAATCCCAGCAAATGACCCTGTAGTGCAGTACAAAGTTAAGATGCAGAGAATAAACTGTAGAGAGGCAGCTTTAATGGTGTTTCTTCTAACTGATATAACCAGTATTGTACAATTATAGTATTATATTGACAAAATATATGAAAAATAAATTTTCAGATTGGTTTGAAAATATCATCTCAAAGGCCAAAACAAATATAAAGTGTGGATATTTATAAAATAAGGTTAGCAATAGCTAAGTTAAATAATTGAAATCCTCCTATACAACACTTAAGGCAATTTCTATTTCTTCCTTTTAGTGCCCTGCCTTCTCACAAAATAAACAGGTTACACAACCCTGAGAGCTTCTGAGAGATCAGAAATCTTTCAGAGACCTTCAGGAAGGGACACCCCAAAGGTCTAGAATGCACAGAATGAAAAGTTTCTATTTAAGTTAGTAAAAGGAAGGCAACAATCCCAATAAACAAGCAAGGCAAGTCTTGGTCCTTTATTTTCATCGTGCTTCCAGAATTTGAAAAGCCAGTTGCATGGCCCTACTGGTGACCCAAGAGCACTTCTTATGGCTAATGCTGTTGGCCAGGTACAAAAAGAAGCCGAGCTCAGCCTTGGATTTTGCGTTACATTTGGCGTCTGCTTGACCTGTGGAATGTGTCAGGACACAGGCTGGTCCCTTCTTAAAAACTCTGCATTATCAATTAGTTTTTCTCATTAAAAGTTGCATGCTATTCTCTTTTTCTATTTCCTCCCTCCACCTTTAAGATACCAAAGCTGTTGTTACTGACTCATGGTCTGGTTCACCTGTTGATGACCTAATCACTCAAAAGTAGCTTTCTGAATACCATGGCATCACCTCACCTTCTTACTACACTTTATCCATGAACAGGCATCACCTTCTTCCTCTCTTCAGGATTTTTTTGCCATGATTGGCCGAGGGAAGTGCCTGCCCACAGGACAAGGCAGGTAGTGTGTAGAAGCACTACCTCCTGTGACAATCTGGCTTCTAGCCTACCTTCTCCACCTTCTCCTCCATGCTTGCACTTGGCTTACTGACAGAAACTGTAAGAAAGGTTTTTTGGAGAGTGCCTTCTTTGCACTGCTTTCCTTTCACATATCTGCATAGTCCCATGCAGTAATCCATGGTTTTGTATTTGATGTATAGGAAGTATCCGTAGGCAAATGACAAATAACCACTATCATCATCTTTGTGGATATCAAATGTTGTTTTGTATATCCTGTACTGGATGCGGGGGAAAACATAGTGACAAGGGATGGCAAAAAGCTTGAGGTGCCTAATGCCTTCTTTGCCTCAGTCTTTAGCAGAAGAACTAGTAGAAACCCAGCCCTCTGAGCTGGAAGACAGGCAGGGGGGGCAGAATGCGACCATCACAATCTAAGAGTAAATAGTGACCTGCTATACCACTTAAACATACACAAGTCTATGGGCCAGACAGGTTACCCAAGAGTACTGAGTATGCAGGTGCTCACCAAGCCTCTCTCCATCATTTGCCAGCAGTTCTGGCTAACTAGGGAGGTCCCACGGACCGGAGGGTAGCAAAAGTGACACCCATGTACAACAAAGGCTGAAAGGAGGATCTGGGGAACTACAGACCTGTCCGTCTGGCCTCAGTGCCAGGGAGCAGATCATCTTGTGTGCCATTATGCACCATATACAGGACAACCAAATGATCAGGCCCAGTCAGTATGGGTTTATGAAAGTCAAGTCCCGCTTGATGAACTTAATCTCCTTCTATGACAAATGACCCACTTCGTAGGTGAGGGAAGGGCTGTGGATGTTGTCTACCTGGACTTCAGTAAAGCCTTTGACACTGTTTCCCACAGCATCGTCATCTAAAAACTGGCTGCTCATGGCTTGGATGGGCATATGCTCTGCTGGGTGAAACACTGGATGGATGTCCGGGCCCAAAGAGCGGTGGTGGAGTTCAATCCACTGGCGACTGGCCATAAGTGGTGTTCCTCGGGGCTCAGTATTGGGACCCCTTCTGTTTAACATCTTTATGAATGATCATGGTGAGGAGTTAGAATGCACCCGCAGTAAGTTTTCAGATGACACCAAGTTGGGTGGGTATGTTGATCTGCTTGAGGGTAGGGAGGCTATACAGACAGACTTGGACAGACTTGATCAATAGGCCAAGGTCAATCGTATGAGCTTCAGCAAAGCCAGGTGACGGGCCCAGCTCTTGGGCCGCAACAACCTCAGGCAGCGCTACAGGCTTGGGGAAGAGTGGCTGGAAAGCTGTCCAGCAGAAAGGGACCTAGTGTTGTTGATCAACAAGTGGCTGAACAGGAGGCAGCAATATACCCAGGTGGCCAAGAAGGACAACAGCATCATGGCTTGTATTAGAAATACCGTGGCAAGCAGGACTAGGGAGGTGATTGTCCCTCCGTACTCAGCATTGGTAAAGCCACAACTTGAATACTGTGTTCAGTTTTGGACACCTCAACAAAAGAAGGACATCAAGGTGCTATAGTTGGTCCAGAGAAGAGCAACTAAACTGGTGAAGAGCCTGGAGAACAAGTCCTGTGAGGAGCAGCTGAGGGAAGTGGGGATATTTAGTCTGAAGAAAGGAGGCTGAGGGGAGATCTTCTCACGTTCTACAGACACCTGGAAGGACACTGTAGACACGTAGGTGCTGGCCTCTTCTCACAAGTAACTAGTGATAGAGCAAGAGGGAATGGCCTCAAGCTGCATCAGGGTGAGGTTTAAACATTAGGAAAAATTTTTTCACTGGCAGGGTTGTCAGGCACTGGAAGGGGCTGCCCAGGGAGGTGGTTGAGTCACCGTCCCTGGATGTGTTTAAAAGCCATGTAGATGTGGTGCTTGGGGATATGGCTGAGCGGTGGACTTGGTAGAGTAGGGTTAAGGGTTGGACTTGGTGATCTTAAAGGTCTTTTCCAACCTCGATGATTCTACGATTCTATCATGTGAGCCCGGACAGAAAGCTTATTGTAAAGTAGCGGGTGTTTCAAATTGAATAAAGACTACGTTGAAATAGTGCACAATTGAAAACATTTGCTGGAATGATTGCCCCATCACTTCGCAGTACTCGATATGCTACTTGCTTCTGTCAGGAGGAGCTATTTTCTGGGGGAGTACTACTCCAAGAGGAGCAAGTCTCCTGTGGTTGTAGGCATGACTGCTGATGCAAAATGAGTGATCAGTAAACAACTTCCAATTGGTGTTGAAAACAGAGTTGTGCATGAAATGAACCTTGAACATAATGAAATTAAGGTTTGGTTAACATCCATTCTGCTGGTGGGGTGATTCATGGTTGTCTTCTGTTACTTGCTCATGCATTTGAATCTGGACAACAGTTTCTCATTTGGTTGCAAAACATTTTCTAATTTATCTATTACCTCTGGACTTTTTCAGACTTTAGGGAAGTTCTGACACAAATTTGGATGTGGAACTGAGATCTTAATGACAGACATACATACCCCCATGAAGAGTTACTGTGCAACCCTGGATTTCAATTCTCTGTTCTAGGAGGAATTCTGATTGAACTTCAGATGTGAATGTCACAGTTGAGGGCCAATTATAAAATCTGTGAGTCTGGTAACTGTCTCTGAACATTAGTGTACTTGGGGGGACCCGTGACACTCTGTGTGATCTCAAAGTGGCATCTTGGAAAAGCTGGTTTTGTTCTTCTTTTTCTCCCTATCGATCCTTAAGAATATGCAAATCTATGTGATCTGCTTCTCATACAAAGAGCTGCAAATTCAGCTACGGATCAAAGATTAGAGCATATGCCTATTATTGCAGCTGCCAGTTAACCAATCCAAATATTTAACTCTTTAAAGAAATAGAGGGTCAGCAGCTTTCTGAATAATTGTTTCCAGACAGTCTTCTGTTGGTTGGATTTCTATGTCACATTCAACTTCAATTGCTGCTGTAATTTATCTCCACTCCACAGACTTTAACTTTAGTAAATTCACATGTTAGTATTTGAATCACTTATTCTTAGATGCGTGCTCCATGACCATTGATTGTTTTTTATGGTACCTCACAGATTAAACGAGAAAAACCAGTGCCACCCCGACACCTGCATCTGGCCTCTTGCTGTTCTAGGAAGTGCCGAAAGGAAGAAACCGGGCCAGAAATGACTCGAAAATAAATCAAGTCAGGATGTGTACTAGCCATTTTGTAAGGCTGTCTTCACTTGGGTATCAACAGTCAGAATGGGTGGTGTCTTGCTGACAGACACGGTTGCCAGCATAGTGCCACGCTGTGAGAGAATGCTTCTTCACTGGGTCACACTTCCTTATCTTTCAGCCTTGCCTTGTCTTCACAAAGAAAAGCACTTTAGGGGTGCTTCGATCGTGTCCTTTGTCCCACTCTGGTGGGCTCTGCCTCACCCTCAAACCCTCCAGAGAAAGGACCTTGCGCCGTGGGGCCAGCAGAACTATCTGCACCTTCGGTGCTTCCTCCCAGAGAGTCACCAACCAGTGTTTGCTGCGTGCTCTTGCACTGTGCCACTCTGCTTCATCAACCTCCTCCTGCACTGCTGCCCTTGCAAACCAACCAGTCATTATCTAAAATGATGGAAAAATGGTGTAGGAGTTTTACTTAGATGATGCTAAACTGAAAAATAAACCACATTTCAGTTCTATTCATATTCCAGTTTTGGTCTGAGCTATGCAATGTCAGTGGGCCCTACTTCATCAAATGACCAAGCCTCAAGTATTTTCTTCAACAGGCACTTGATTTTAATGAAGAGAGCAACGTGTGAATTTAAACTAAAAAGGTCTGAGGAGATAAAATGGTTAAGGACACACTCTAGACCCTTAGCCTCTCCTCAGAAGGAATGATAAACACCTCTGTTTGGCCAGGTCTACTTTCCTACACCTTTCTGAGGAGAAGTAATGGAGAGTGCTATTTATTATGTGTTGGGATGAACGTAGGGAATGTTTTCCACCGTTAAAAAAAATAAAATCCAGAATTTATGGGAGTTTGAAAAGCAATTTCCTTCTAAGGTGCAAATTCCTAATTTGCCACATAAAAGTACAGGAATTAAGTGCCAAATCCTTCTTTGCCAGTGAGACCTGTGAAAGGAGGTATGAAAAAAGAGTTACTGTTAGGTTTCTATTCATGTCTCCTGAAAGCCAATGTATGCAAAAGTGCACTGAAACAGCCCTGACTTTTTCAAAGCCTTCCTGCCGTTCTGACTGACTTAAAAAATGAACCCTTGTCCAGTTTTATTTGTGTGGTGGGTTCTGATTTTGTTCTGGCTGTACTGTATCACTTTTCTCTCCTCACCATTAATCTTCCATGTATGTTCTCCAGGGCACAGTTCTCCCTTTTCTGCATGGAGAGTTTCTATTGAAATTAATGGATATTCTTGTGGGTGGAGGGAAGAATACACCCTTATATCAGCCCTGCTGCAGAAGATCATTCATTGAAAGGAAGCGTTAGTTTCACTCCTGGAAACCCCAGGTCTAGTCAAGTAGATTAGAGTGGGAGATCCCAACAGGAAGTCTGGTACAGAAGTGAGAACTACTTGTCCAACAGAAGACTTTTAAAATGTTGGAACAAAACCCCGTGGAAAGTCAGTGGTAGCACTCTGTGATGACGTGTACTGTCCCAAAGATAGTTTTAGGGCAGATCCATGCAATGGACTAGAGTACAGTGAAGATATCTGTAAGCGACCTGTAGAACCAGGCATGGTCATGAGAAGAGCACGGCGCCAAAGGCTGCAGAGAGGTGCTGTGGGTTGGCCAGGGGTGCTAGGCCACATAAATAAAGGATATATTGTGCTGGGCAGATGCATCACCTCATTTGGAACGTGGGCTTGGGAGCTCGGGCGTCTTTAGCATAGTCGTGCCTTGCACAGTATAGACATATTAATAAGTGTCATTCCCATTGGAGGCTTAAATGGAAAAGTCCTATGTTCCTTCACAGAGAAAGAACCCTTTAATGAATTAAAGAGGGTGTTGACAACCTCCGAGCGGAACTGCATAAATTCTCATAGGAAGGATAGTAGCTGCAATGTAAGGTCTTGAAGTGGGTGGATGACCTTATAAAATATACTATAGTATCTAAGCTTAGTAAAACAAACACGCTATATTTAAGTAGGCTATGGAAAAGTAAATACACTCCAGGAGTCACCCCAAGGAGTTTATGTTATAGTAATGGCATGGTCACATTTTGGATAGATCATTACTGTAGATAGAATCATAAAGTTATAGAATGGTTTGGGTTGGAAAGGACCGTAAAAAGCATCTCGTTCCAACCCCTGTGCCTTGGACAGGGGTGACTCCCACTAGACCAGGTCGCTCAGAGCCCCATCCAGCCTGGTCCCCTCCTAAGAGGGGGCATCCACAACCTCCCTGGGCAACCTGTTCCATTGGTCTCACCACCCTCCCAGTGAAGAACTTCCTTACATCTAGTCTAAATCTACTGTCTTCCAGTTTGAAGTCTTTACCCCTCATCCTGTCACTACAGACCCTTGTAGAAAGGGCCTGATACTATAAGGCGAGGAGACAGAATTTAATAAGCATAGGATAAAGTTAAATAGAGGATAAAAATGCTCTCCTCAAATGTATTTTCAAGACTGAACCTTTCCTCCACCTTGTACTCCAAAGAAGAAAACAGCATTTCATGGATGTGCCAGGCTGCTCCAATACTTTCAGTTCTTTGGGGTATTCCACCGGGGAATCCCACTTGCACGGATGACTTCTTCCACTGTGCCTGTTTTCTTCCATGATGCCTTGTTCCATGCAGTACTGGAAAGGGTGTTAAAAGTTGGAGAATCACAGTGGTGGACAAATAAAGGTTTCCTGTGTGTTTACAGTTTGTGAAACCTTGATTGTTGTATAATTAACATGCCAGTTAGCCTTAGATTTTCAGTTTCAGCAACTGATATGTTTTTAATGTTTAAATTTGATTTGAACATCTCTGGCAAAGCTTTGCTATTCATTTGTGCATGTTTGTATTTTGGTTGAAGATTATATACATATCTATCACAATGATTACTTTAAACAGTGCTCTGTCTGCTCCTTCCACCAAACCTGGAACGCTTGCTTTAAGATTAGCCTTGTCAAATTTACTTAAAGTGACCAGGCAAATACATACAACTAATTTTGTTATAGGCAAAATTAACTAATGCTCTTTTTCATGGTGAGATGCTGTAATGATTTTATATAGCAGTCAAACTATTTAAATACTAATGCTGCCTTCATGCTGTAATCACCATTCCAGTCAGATATCATTTTTAGTAGCCTATAGGGAATTCCATCCCTTAATTATTCTTCAATACACAAACCAAGCATTCTTTAATTGGTGTAAATTGAACAGTGTTCCAAAGCAAACAAGGAGAGGACAAACTAATCAATGATTCTGTGCATGTCTATTGGAAAGCTATTGCCATTAGATCAAGTAACAAATCCTCGACTCCATTAGCTTCAGAGGAACGATGGGGGAAAAATACTGCTAATGCTACTTCTTGTTATCAATCAGTATGGGAAAGTGTGTAGCAAATCCTATAGCAGAACTATAGCTTTTCTTTCAAGTGCTGATGGGAATTTAAGATATGAAGATATTCTGACTTCAGAGTCCCGAGACAGATGTCTTTGATGGAGGTTTGTCTGGAAACAATGTGTTTTTACCCCTCTGTTGCTTCTAGTCATGTGGCCTGGTTTTTATTTTTCTATTTTAAATAAACAACTCCTGAATGATAACATAACTTTTTTCCAACTTGTTGGAAATTTTTTGGTGAATTTTCTGGCTCTCTCAGACTATGCTCCCTATATTCATATGTATTCACTACTGCAGCACAGCATAAATTGTGTGGCTCTCCCATCTCTCTTTTTTATTTTTTTTTTAATATGATCTGAAATAAAGGTGCTGTATTTAAGAAACAGATGAAAAATCTGACTCATAAATGTGTCATACTCACTTTTCATTCTTGTCTCTTTTTATCAATTCTCTAAAACTGATTATTTATCACTGGAGAGTGAAAAGAAAAAAAAAAAAAAGTAAAAGGCCCATTACAAACCTCTGGCCCAGATCTGCCAGTCTTACAGTTTTAGTTAGTGTGGAAAGTGAAACTCTTCTGGAAAGAAATATACTGGCTATGGATGTTCACTTTTAAATCTATTTGTTTTTGATATAATATGCTATTTACTGTTTAAGGACCTTTCATGTCGGTTTAAATTGAAGCTTTTAAAACCAGTCTAGCATAAAAAGCTCTAAGTGACATAGACTGTGTAGAGAAACACAGCATCTTCTGCAGACAGCCTTTGTTCACCACATTACAGTTGAAAGAAGCATAGAGCAGGCTCGATAGATAACCCACCTTCTTTAAACAAGAGGGCTTTTAATTTCCACACAACCTAATCACAGTCACATTACTTCACTCTCTGTACCAGACCCCTCAGGGCTGGCTCTAGGTTTTGCTGTGAAGTCACATGTGTGGGGCCTGAGGCAGTATTTCCATGACACCTGCAGCTGGGGAGTGTGAGACTTGGTTGTGTGGGTTTTATTTTTTTCTTTTCTTTTCTCTTCTTTTTTTTTTAAGTTTTTGTTTTGTTTTGTTTTGTTTTGTTTTTTGCCTGTTGGGATTCTCTAACTGGCTCTGTTGTCATGGGTGGCTGGTTTGGGCAGTAAAGAAGAGAGCAGCAATAAGCTAATCACTCTCAAGGGTTCTTATTTGGTATAAGGAGGAAGATGCTACAATATTTGTTTTCTGAGGGAAAGGGAGCTGCTCCCCTCACTTCCTTTCCCAAACCAGTGTGCATGATTTCCAAGTAATGAATTCTCCTCTGTTTCCCTATTCTTGCTTCTCTGCTGCTTGGCTTTTGTGTATGTTTATACTATTTCTCAAAAAAGTAAAGTGTGCCACCTGATTTAAGGCATCTTTCTTCTCCCCGCTGCTCTCCAGCATCTTCAGTGGCAGATATAAAAGTGCTTCTGATGCCAGAAAGTGGTTATGTCACTTAGAATGGGCTTTTTGGAGTGCTGAAGGGGCTTTTAAAGAGTCATAAGCTACCCCTTTGCTCCTCACTTTACTGAAAGCATGTTCTGAACGGCAGACAGGCCTTTTAGAGTTTGTGTCTGCTTCCTTGTTTTGGAGATCTGGGTCCCAAAACAAAGGGATGACAAGTGCCTGGGACCCAAGCAGCTGGGAGACATCCAAAGAAAGCTTGTGTGGCTGCTGCAGTGGGGAGCTGGGATACATGCTTTGGGATAACACTAGTCTGTGGAGCCTGTCTCTGCCATGTTATACAAAATAGAGACCTTTTTCATTATCCTATTATGCCAAAGAGAAAACATTATCAAAGATGAATCTTAGATAAGATGATTTAAAAAAAAAAAAGTTTCTCAAGTCAAACTTTATTGTAGAGCTTCTGAATTCCGCTTATGTCAAAAAGACAGTTGTTGTGTCACTGTCTGCATACACAGGATCAACTCTGACTGGAGTTGAAACCGCATAAGAAAAAAATCACAGAATCACAGAATGGCAGGGGTTGGAAGGGACCTCTGGAGATCATCGAGTCCAATGCCCCTGCCAGCGCAGGGTCACCCAGGGCAGCCCACACAGGAACAGATCCAAGCAGGTCTTAAAAGCTTTTAGAGAAGGAGACTCCACAGCCTCTCTGGGCAGCCTGTTCCAGTGCCCTGTCACTCTCACAGTGAAAAGAATCAGGCCAACTTCATAACTAAATGTCCAAATGACACCACAGGACTGGGAGGATTTCATGTAACAAGTTTACTTGAAGCTGGAAACCACCACTGGCAACTGTCTGCCAGTTGTGGTTTGGGCTAGAAGAAACGACTGAGATTTGTCATCTAATATTTACAAACAACAAACCAAGGCAGTTTTATTTTTGCTTCTTGTTCAAATAAAAGCCTCCCATTGCTGGGAGAGTTTCAGCAGAATAATTTCTTAATCATCTTTATATTCTTGGGCATATCTGGCCTTCAGAGTCCATAGTATAACTTCCCACTGATTTCCTTGGGATTATGCCCTTCAGCATGGATGACAGGAGGAACAAATACTTGCCAGGTCTATGCCATTGCCTGCCTATCCCAAGGGGAATGCCCCTATGATCCCCACAAGGCAACCTGCAGTCACCTTTATCCAGGTTACGGAAAATCCCTCCATTCCCAAGGATGACAGAAAGAGAGAAAGACAGACCATGTGAGGTGGGATGTGTCACTCCCTGTTTCAGACAAAGAGAGAATGATAGCGCACAAGCATCCAATGGAAAGGAAGCCAACAGAAGGCTTCTGTAAAGCAGCTAGAATATTTAGTGCTGCTGCTTCAACGTAACGAGGTACAAATGCATTAATATAATATCTCGAAATGTCCTAATTTTAGAGTGTGACGATATATAATTTTTTTAATTCCTTGTTGCTTGGTGTGTACTGTAACACTTTTGTAGATGACTCTCGAGATCATTCTGATTTGAGAGATTTGCTTTAAACAATATGACCAATGAGACATTTATTAGGTTGTTTGTTTTTTTTTTTAAGAGTGAAGTACTTTATTAATGTGAATTTTATTTATTTGTTTATCATTAACTAAAGAGATACTAGATGGAAGAAATAATAATTCTCACTTAAACTTCCATCATTCCAGTTGTGTTCTGTGTATCTTTACCAAATTGCTGTGGCACCATAACCAGCCCATCACCTTTCCCTCATGCTCCTCAGATTGGTCGCAGTGACTCTGATACTAAAGTAAGCTGAATAAACCTCAAATTCCATAACGAATTTCTGGCATATTGCCTTCCTTTACTTTATAGTATTTAATGTCAGCTTGCTGGTCATTGAAAGCTTTTATTAATTTTTATTTTATTTTTGTCAATGTTAATGAGGTCACCTTTGGTCACGCCAACCATTCTATCCATCCTGCTTCTGCAGATAAGCCCCTTCTGCAATTGCTCTCACTCATAATGACAGTTGTGCTGGGCATTCATTGTTAAGTTTCCTGCCCTCGATTAATTTAGAAGTATTTTTATAGCACCACAAAAGTAGGAGCTCCATCAGCTTCTTAAAGTCAGTTAAAAATATCAGTGTAATAACTGCTAGGGGATTGCTTTCAGTCAGAAACTGTACTCACAGTATTTTGGAAAGTAGTTGGCTCAGTCTATTCTCAAAGCTCTTCGGTGAGGGTGGCTCCAGACTCTCCACAAACAATCCCTTCCACAGCTTCAATATCTTCACTGTCAGAAAGATTTTGCAACGTCTGACCCAAATCTCCCTTGTTTCAATGTAGGGTTGTTATCTCCTGTCATTTTGTTGTATACCTGCAGCACACACTCTTCCCTGTCTTTTTGCAGAAGGTTCTTCCGAATTTGAAGTCTTTGTAATGTCCACTCATTCTCTTCTTCTCAGGATGAAATCACCCCAGTTCAGGTTTTCTTGCAGGTCACATCTCCCACATTTCTGATCACTCCCATTCCTCTCCTTCAGACAGTCTTGGAGTCAGCCGCATCTTTCTTGAAACGTGGTGCTTTAACTGGGTACATGCCCAATGCTCAGCTGAGCAGCACAAACACTGCCTGTATCTTACAAGAAAACATCTGTCTAAAGAGCTCCCAAACAGCTTAGCTCTCTTGTATCCAGTTCTCTCCCACAGCTGTGGGGAGAAAGAAAGATATTAGAAAGATATTTTCCTTCATCCATAATGAAACTTCAGCCTCCTGTTGCCTGCTCTCACCTGGTGAAAACTTAGGAGTTGTTCAGATTCTACTTAGGATGGAAAGAGGTTCCCGGGGTGATCCTTTGGGGAATATTGGAAACCAAGCCTTGTCTGTGTAGGCAAGACATAATTTTGACTCCATACAATTCTCCTTTTTTTTTTTCTTCTTCCAAAACCTCCTAAAAGTGCAATATTTTTACTTTTATCTTTCTTCCGGATTTTTTTTCTCATGCAATTATTGGCATTGGTAATTTAAGAAAAAGTGATGCAAAACTACCATTTTCCACTGAATAATCATCACAATACTAGTAATAATAATAATATTTTGATTATTTATTTCCTTTATCATTATTTCATCCAAACCAGGTTGCATAGCTAAACATAAAAAAAATGGGGCTTGTCATCATCTGTTTAAAGCTTCATCTTTAAGGTTGGTAAAAATTTTGTAAAAAAACCCCTCACCCAGTCCTACAGTGTATGGTCTCATTCTTGACTTGAATCGACCGAGCAAAAAATTTCTTAAGAAATTCTAATATCAGTCTTTGTCACCTCTGTAAAGTCTATCAGATTTTATATCAGGCTAGCTGGTTGTGTTTGTTTACAGCTGCCTAGTTTGAATATATTCTAAAAAATGATGCATGCTTTTAATCACAGAAAACTTACAACTTAGGGCCCTCACTCTCTTAAAGTCAACAGAAAAGTCCCTCGAGCTTCTCTTGGAAAGGCCTGAGCCTTTAATCTGTGTTTGTTTAATAATAAAGTCCCCGAGATAGGCTGGTAGATAGGTTTCTTTGAGCCACACTTGTAGCAATATTAAGCATGTTTTTCTTTCTGATATACCCTGGTTTCTAAGACTGCTTAAGCAGGTACTAATGACTTTGCTACCATGGTCTGCTCTTAACCCTCTGGTTTGTCTTTCTATTCCTAATCCATGAAGGTAGATAAATAATTTGCATCAGAAGTGTGAAAAAAAAGAAAATATATATATATTTTAAATGAGCAGTACATCATTACTTTGCTGTTTTCTTATTCCATTAAATTCCACCACACATGATCATTTCTGAACAAACATTTGCAGTCAATATTTGCTAAAAAAGTCCAACTCAACCTGGTAAATAAAGCATTAGAAAACATAATTTTGTTCCTTCACACAGCCTAATCCATTAAGACTTTAACACAAGTAAAAACTAAAGACAAAGGGAATTTCTTAAAACATGAAGGCCTGTAGCACATTTGCATTTTGAAATTAATTGCTGACCTAATTATTTGTCAGTAGTAGGATAAGTTAATCAAACATAACTTACAGTAAAGCTTCTAAACACCCGCAGGATTTTCTCCCCCAGAGTAAATTGTCATAGTGGTCCAGTTTGACAATCCATTCTCACTGTCATCTTGTGACCAAAGGAAGACTATCTGGGAAATGGTACCATATGGAGACACTAGAGAGAATGAAATACTTAGATCTCCTGTACAAAGGCATGATAAGCTAACAGTCACCAGAGGAAGTCAGGAACGACAAAGCTTTGAAAAAAAGAAATACCCGCCTTTCAAATCCATTTAGATTTATTTTTATACTTTCTCCAATTTGCACTAAAATACTCTGATATTAAATATGCATATAAAATAGAAAGCAAACGTATTTTGTAATGTTTTATTTCTAGCATATCTGTGGATCTGCATTTCATGCTTAGCATCAGTGTGATGGAAAGACCGGTATTTACAGACAAGAATAGGACCTTTTCTTCTTCATCTTAAGGAAACCGATTGCGTTATCCACAAATAAGATGTTGCGACCGACCACTTCATGACCTGAGGCTAAGGATGCACAATTTTATTTCAAAATGTGCTCGAAAAGGAAATCTGATTAAACCATCAGGTAATGTGACCAGTGCGTTATTTTCAAAAGTTATACCCAGGCATTTGAGTTAGAAATACTTCATCAGTATCAGCTTCTCTTATTACAGCACTGCCTCTCTCCTGTCATCTGCTGGCAATGGCAACCCACAGTAAAGGATGTTTTTCTGATCATTTTGCACTCATTAAATACAGCTGTCACAATAGCGGATGCGAGAATGCATACAAAACTTTTATGCCACGTCAAAATAAAGCAGAAACATTTTAAAAAGATCTAAAACCTTTGAAGCCTTTTCTTGAGAAATATTGAAATATTGCTTTTTGTTGTTGTTGTTTTCGACAATTGAAATTGTTCCACAGCGACACACATTAAAACTCACTGCAGAACAAAACATCATCCATCAAAATTAAAGAAAAAGGCAAAAAAATGGAGGAGGGAAAAAAAAAAAAAAAGAAATCCAACCTCTCAGAAGCACGAAGTGTTTGGTTTCTGAGAGTCTGAAGTTCTGGTTCATCACCTGATTTCTGGGACAGAACACACATTGAGCTCCAGAATCTCAGGGGAACTGACATTTGCTTCTGGACCACGGATAAAGTTTGCCCCATAAAGCTTCCAGCTGAGTGAAAACATCTTCCCCAAGTTCCCCATTCTAAGAAACAGCTCCCTTTCAGCCTAAGCAGCAGTAAATTCTGTAGTTGTTTGACATTATTGCAGTAAAAAAAATATTTAAAAGGGCAGCATGAATGACCCCAAAGTCGTTCTGTAACCAGTGTGAACAGAGAATCCTCTATGAATTAATATTTCTGTCTGCATGCAAGTGTGTTCTGAAGACCCGTGACATCCAAGGTGACCCGTGGAAGACTCCGGTCACCCTGAGCTAGAAGAAAGCAGTAATTTGCACCTATCTTGCACCTCCCCATTTCAGGATTGCATGATTATTTTTAAAATGTGTTTCACTTTGAAGCATCTCCTTGAGTTGATTACTATCCTGAAACTGTGAAGCAGAGCCCTTGAGCAAAGATATGAATTTTCAAAGACAGAGATTTTTTCAAATGACACCCACCTTGTAGGTAAAATAGCTACACACGAGAACAAACTCAGGATATACTGGATGCCTGATCTTAAGCTTTAATCAAGAGACTTCTTCAAAGACTGGACCACACAGGTATAAATCTAATACTTTTATTACTTGCAGTTACTAATTTGCCAAAAATGGCACGAGTTCCATTTCCTTGTTGTAAATCCTACCTTCTGCCTCTCTTGAAGGCATGGGCTGGGGCCAGTTACGTGATTTACTCGCCGTGAGCTTTCCACTCTCTTTTAATTTTAATTTGCAATTTTTTTTCCATGTGCAGACAATGGTGGAAAAAAAAATGTGCGAGTACATCTGTGTGTGTATGCATGTGTGTGTGTGTCTAAACATACCCTTAACACTTATCTGAAAAGTGTCTCATGCTCACAATCCTATCAGCTGGAGGATGCAGTAGGGATGCTGGGAAAGGAGGCCCTTGACAGCCATGGCTGGGCTGGAGCAAGCCCAAGCTGTCTCATTCCCCCTGCAAAGTGCAAGCATGTGATGGCCAAAGGGAGACAACTTCTAGCATCCGTGCACTTGGCACCCATGCGATGCAAGCTGCTTTCATTATGGGGAGCTAAGTGTGTCTCCATGAGATATGGTGACACTACAACTGTTGTGTGGAGATACACTCATCTGTCTCTTTCTTTCTTTCTCTGACTGGCTTCTTCCTAATGCAACTGTTTCCTGCTCGCTTTACTTGTCTTTTTGGTTACCTTGTGTATTGTCCTTTACCTTCATTGAAGATTTCTTTCATGAGGAGAAAAGAAAGGAAGGAAGGAAGGAAGGAAGGAAGGAAGGAAGGAAGGAAGGAAGGAAGGAAGGAAGGAAGGAAGGA
>JANIJG010003207.1:52272-64892 GCA_024611175.1 Megaceryle torquata
AGAAAGAAAGAAAGAAAGAAAGAAAGAAAGAAAGAAAGAAAGAAAGAAAGAAAGAAAGAAAGAAAGAAAGAAAAAGTCCTGTCCCCAGGACAGAGAAGGGAGAACGACAGAATGAATCTTACTCCAAGAGTGTATTCACGTAGAGCAGCAGTATTTGTTAATTGATAAAGTGAAGTCATGACAGAATTTGTGGGTGAAAATATTACCCTGGGGAAGAACACTGATGAGCTTTCATTTACCATTACTGCCTACCACTCTCATTCCTGTCTCAGCCTGTCCCAAGCTTAGCCCATCTGAGTTCCCAGCTAGAGTCTACTTCCCAGATTGCAGAAAACTTTTGCAGAGACTGCGAGACTCCACAAATGTGAATTTTAGGGCACTACGTAATCTCAGCTGTGGCTGTAGGGTCAAGTCACTTTAGCACCTAACTGGATGAGAATAAATCACCACTGGAAGAAAATACATCCAGAAGAAAAATCAGCACATAGGTTGTGGATGACTATGAATGGAAATTTAAGGTAAAGATTAAGAATTTGGAATATCATACAGAGAAGGAAGAATGGAGAGAGAAATAAGTTAAAGGTCACAGGTAGCGAAAGGGCGATGGAAGAACAGCGGAAAAGCAGAAGCATGAACAATATGAGAAAGAGAGGGAATAATGCAGTAGAGGGAAGCAGAGAAGTTCCTGTGGAAGAAAGAAAAGGAGGGAGGGGAAAAGGAGTAGTAGAGCTGTAAGAGGGAAAAAGTGGTGCTGACTTTACTGAAGAGCAATATGTGAAGTGGGAAAAACTTTATGGAAAAAGTTGAGAGGAAGGGGACCCAGAAGTCACATGAAACATCCACAAGCATCATCGTTGTGCTGATCCCGTCCCACCTTGCATGCATCTACATCTTGCCAGTCTTCAGAGTGTGATTTCTCTCTCCGTGGGCCATCTGGGACATGCCACTGATGTCCCGGCTGCTCCTGGCCCTCCCTGATGGGACCTGTGTTCCTTACTACTGCCATCCCATGCCAGGCTGGTACACCTGAGTGCCTGGCCGACTCCTGTCTCATGGATTTCAAAAGTCAATTTCAGACTGGACTGTAATCTTGAAATCTGCCCAACAGGGCACAGTATAATCCCAGCTCTATTTGAAAGGTCAAGTCCTGCAGGTGTTGCTTGGTTTTGATGCATTCAGAGCTTCGAGTGATTTCAAAAAGCCATCGACCTAGATAAGGGAGGGTGGAACTGGGGCCACAGTCAGATTTCCAGTATAAAAAGTGATTTCATTTTCAGATGGCTTCACTGTACCTGCTGTAAGGTTTCACTGTTCTATTTCTCTCATTGAAATACAGAGAAGGATCTGTACATCAAATACATAAAAGATTTGACTTTTAATTCCTACCATGTATTTTGGTAAGAGGAATTAAATGTCAAAACACAAAAGCAATTATACACTTAATGGCAAAAAACATATAATCAAGTCATTTTTTTTATTTTCAAATTGCGGGGATTGAAATAAAAGGGCAAGAGGGTCTTACTTTGACATTATATGAGATGGAAAGGCACATTTGTATCCTTTTGTACCTTTTACAAAATGAATACGCCTGTAATCAGACCTATTCATTTTGAAAAGGAGATTGTGCTTTAGATCTATGGCATATTTGCGAGGGTGTTGAGAAAGTATCTAAGTAAAATGTGCCATAGGAAATCAACTCTAGGGAAATGTAGTTATTCTTCACGATGATATACAACGAGTTTGGCGTAACACTTGGGGTGAAACAAAGCCTGCTGGTATGGGAGAGTCATCTCTGCATATTTTACCAACCATCACTACAGCAAGGTAGGCAAATTCTTCCAACCTAGGAAGTCCCCGAGCTGCAGATTTCTGCATGCTGGGAGAGTGATCTTGAGCACTCTGCTATCAGGTTGCCCCCTTCTCCTCTTCTGCAGCCAGCTGCTGGTGGCCACTGTTGTAGTTAAGACACAGGTTCTTAGATCTGCCTTTCTCAGGGCAATTGTCGTGTTCCTTTCCTCTATGTACCCAGCAAATTTCAAGGGGAAAAAAGCAAAGTCATGTTGGTACCTCTGCATGTCTATGACATTAGAAACCAGTGGCTATTTGCTAGTGTGTCTGTACATTCCCTAATGCAGCGACCCGCTACTCCTACCACCAGGCTGGCAGGCACTTCCACATTACATATGGGCATAGCTGCACAGTGCATGGTTCATGAGACAGTACATGGACATGTCCCACAGTCCTGGTGAGCTGGTCGTCCAGACTGAGCACAGGACACATCTCTCTCTGGCCTGAGTGGGTGGGCCTCCTTCCCAGAGACTGAGGATGACTATTGCGTATCTGCAGCCTGATCTGTCATTTCTCTACTGCAAGACCCTCTGTAGCTGAGAGACACTGAAAGTACAGAAGTAGACTTCTGAGAGCTTAGTGACATCATAGTCCTGGGACGGCACTTTTCCACTTCTACAGTGGTTTATGGGGAAATAAAAGTCCTACTAGTGACAGCTTTTGCTACATTACCGCAATACAACCATTGCTTACACTCAGCATCAATTTCTGTGACCCATTAGACCAAATTCCTGCTTATTGTTGCAAAACCTCAGAATATCTTAAGCAGAAACACACCAAATGTAAGGTATGGGATCATTCTTCTATCCCACAGACTACTGTATCCAGATTGCTCCAGATTCTAAGGTCTGATTGCAATTTATAATGATATCGCATTCCCGAAGCTGTGCAAAAGGACTAGAAGTTAATATGAATGCACCTGCCATGCTGGTAAACGATACAGCCGGGTGGCTTTGGCATAAGCTAGAAGAAGCTCCCAAATACAAATCTGAAAACACAACTTAAAACACCCCAGAAATGAAATTCAAGCTGAATTACCTATCATCCCACAGTTTTGTCATTCTAAATGGGAAATAGTTGTGTGGAGTGTGGTGATCCTCTGTGTAGACAGAGAGCTGGCACTCTGCTTAAAGCTTATCCAGGTATCCAAGTTACAGGAAAGATTTCCCTTCAATGGCTTAACATCAGTAATCTGTCCCAGACAAAAAGTAGGTTATTTATGACGGAGCTGGTCCAACTAGGGTTCTATTTTATTGTAAGCTCTAATTCTTGACTTCTAAGATTCATTTTGGCATATTTATGTTTGTGTAAATAATTATGTGTGTTCTCACTGCCTCTTGTATAAGGACCTGGTACTTTAGGACATGAGTTTACAGTGTTGGGTTGAAGGCTGGACTAGATGATCACGAAGGTCTCTTCCAACAAAAGACATTCTGTGATAACATAAAGATTGAGAAAAAATCCCCCCCCCCAAAAAAACCTACAAACAAACAAACAAACCAACCAACCAACAAACAATAAAAATAATAAATTGAGCAAGTATGATAACACTGGCCAGCTCAGCTGGAGCTCTGCTGCTTCTTTATGCCAATTCATGTGTATAGAGGTCTTAAAAAACTCCAGAAGAATTTAGGAGAATATTTCTATGTATATTTTATGTCTAAGAAACCCTAAACTATTAATTTTGTGTCCCAAAGAATTATTAAATATCTATATTTAGCTTTCACCTTTAGTGGGTGTTGTCTGTGAATGTATATTTTGGGCATTTTGGAAATCTAATGGTAAACTGTGGTATTTTCCACTTTCTGATAACAAAAGAGGCAAAAAAAGACAATCTGCTAAATGGTACTTACTGAGAAATAGGATTCTCTGTTACGGGGAGAAAGACCCATCAAACTTTTAATCCTACTTGCAGGGTTTCAATTTTATAGAAAAGAAAAAAAAAGAAAAAGAAAAAAAGATTAAAAAATACCTTTTCTCTTTTTTTTTTACAAAAATTAATTTCTGTCAATTGGGGAAAATTGAGTTGAATCCCATAACGATGATTTTCCCCACAGAGAGATTGCAATGACTGGTGTAGGAAGTCCCCGAAAACAATTTTTTGATGGACATTTTCTGTCACCCTTTGCCATCATGGCATACATTTTCTTGTCACATAATATACGGTAATTATATGGATTTTCTTCTTTCCAAATTAGAGGAATGCTTCCTTACTTGAATGGAGGGGCCACAGACTACTAGTCAACCTAAAAATCCTGTTAGCATGACATCTCAGCACAAATAAAGAATTTGGATCAGTGCCTTGTTAGATCACCTCTATTTCTAGCTTGCTGAGTAAAAAGAGCATTTTTTTGCAGCCTAGTTTGATAAGTAAAAGGTGTCTTTCTCACCTGCGTGCACTCTGAATTGTCACTCTCATTCTTTGTTCCTTTGCATGCGGCTGTTGTCAGCTCCCGAGTCACAGAACCACTTGCAGGAACGGCTCAGGAGAGTTTTGGAAGAAAGGAAAGGGAAAAAAGGAGCCGCATTTTTATTTAACAGCAGAAGGAGAACATAAAGAAAAGAAAGGTGTTCTCAAGAATGTAGCCTGCAGCCTTGTCAGGTAGCATTTCTTCACATGGTTTTTTTTTTTTTTCCTCTCCCCTTTCCCACCCCAAGATCTCTCTTCATCATTTTTTTAAACATCTCTTCTGGGACAGGGACATGAAAGTAAATTGTGGGTCAAAGGCAAGAATTAGGGGTTGCCAGGGCTGCTTTCTGATGGCTTTACTTTATCTTTGTGTCCAAGCTTTTGCCAGTCAGCAGGTATTGCGGGTTATCCATTCCAGTCACATCATTTTCTGCTTGATGACAAGCATCACACCTTCATCCATCACATTTACATTTCAAACTGCCACACTGCTCTATTGATTAATTATTTAGCAGCTCTTGGCCACTTGCGAGTGTTTCTGCGCTCACGTTTCACAGAGAAGGTCCCTTCTTTTTATTTATGTGCTGTTTTGTAAAACACCAAAAGAAATAAATTTAAAGCCTTTAACATGTACACATCCTAATACCCCGTGTGTGCTTGCCTCTGTATATGCACACGGGTGCACACATCTACACAGGAGCGCGTGCGTGCGCTGGTGCAGTTAGGCACACACAGGGAGCAGAAGCAGGTAATCTGATCAATAAGCACATGCTCACACTGATAATAGATTTCTGAGTTTTCAGAGCACTGAGCAGCAGATCAATGAGACCTTGCAGGTGTGCTGGAGCTGGGAATCGCATCAGCTGCAGCAGGCTCCCTACAGACTAGTGGGTCACAAGCCCATGGTCCTCTGGGCTCTGTCACTTTGAGCAAATCCAGGTGGAAGGCTTTTGCAGGTGCCTGATAATGGCTACGTTTCTTCTATAGGACAGGCAGGAAAGGGCAGCTTCTGAACAGGGCAGGGCATCTGGTTCCACCTGGGGCTCTGCTTGCCTGAGCAAACCACTCTATCTGTCTTTTCTTCCATTCTCCTTTGGTGAAATGGAGAATTAGAAGCTAATCTTCCGGTCTTTTTGCGTGCTTGGTTTTATCTGGGAAGAACCCTAGTTCCACTGCAAGAATAAAATCTATCCGCTTTAGCTAGAAATGAAAAATCTAGGCTAGTTTAGTAATCTTTGTTTGGAAGAGTGATATTTGGCCTTGCTTCTGAGGTCTGGGGCACTCCTGGGCACTCTGTTCTGGCTGGATGCTTCTCTGACACATCACCACCTCCCACCCAGCAGACACTGTGGGGGCAATCTGTAATCCTTTGGTGTCCCAGGTGGTGGTGTGCTTCAGACTACTCGCTGATACTCCTAACTGCTTGCCTAAAGATATATGTCTCTAGAAGGAACAGCTGCAAGAAGAAAGCAAGATGAAGTATTCTGTGATGGGAAGAGGAATGTTTTCGGTAAAGGTTTTGAAAAAAATCTCCTGATGTTTGTGACATCATGTACTTATGTTGGAGCAGGAAATGAGGTCATCTTGCATACTAAAATAAGGTTAGTATTTGGATATGTTTTAATGTTTTCTGCTGTTTTCACTTTTTTATGAGTTTATTATGGATATAACCCAACAAATGTAAACAGGGTGAGTCCATTTCCTGCTATTCATTTTCAATAATTTCTGACTTATGCAAAGCCTATTAAAATCAAAGGAAGACTGTACATTAACTTAATAGGCTCTGGATGAGACCCTTGAAGAGGAGGGACCACATGGTTCCTATTGCTCCGTCTCTTGCATTTCTGTCTTTATTCTTCAAAATGTAAATGTAATACCACTGACTTTTTTAATCGATGGGATTTGTGCTAGTATTGAGTTCATTGTCTGAATGGTGTTAGGCTAGGGCTGGTATTTTTTTTTTTTTTTTCTGTCAAAATTACTTGGTTTATTATAAAGAACGTTGGGAAATTGTATAAGGCGAGTGAATATCCTATTTATGTATTTACATAAGATGTTACAGCATTCAGACAATAAATTAAACCCATCTGCTTGGTCTATTAGTGATATTAGCACACTGTTTAACACACAGAGAATAACTGACTGACTCTTTTCTATGGAGAACACTGAAACAAAAAATTAAGTCAGCCTTATTCCTGACTTGTGGTGGAGGATTTTGTTTGGTTAAATACAATCTCCATCTCTGACTGCAGCTAAAGGAAATACTTAATGTTTGATTTTTGCCATTTCTTACCCTCTAGGTTCGCTTCTCCTCCAGCCTTGTTTAGTTCCTCTCTGTCTCTTCTTCAACAGAAACTTCTGTGAAGTGCAAATTTAACCCCTGGGGTTTTTTTTCTTTTTTTTTTTTTTTTTTTGGGTCTGTTTTGTTTTGTTTTGTGTGGTTTTTTGTTGTTGTTGTTTGGTTTTTTGTTTTGTTTTGTTTTTGTTTTGTTTGTTTTGTTTTGTTTTTTTTCCAGCTCTTTCCAAAACTATTCCACCTCTGGCATTCTCTTCTTAACGCTGGCCAAAGCCATTTGACACGGACAAACTCAATGTCAGGCAGAATGGTCTCTCCAGCTTATATTTGACCATCAGAGCCTGGCCTGAAGAAAGGCAAGATGATGGCTCCTGGTTCAAGTGCATTCCCTTGCCTTGGGTAAAGTAAGGAATGGGAGAGAGAGAAGCTATTCCAGACATCCCCCATGTCTCCTCCAAGGTAACCTTCTTGTACAGCACCAAAACTTATGCCTGAAAAAGAAAACCATTGAGTACCTGCAAGTGAAGGAATCAATTTCCTCACTCTGGTATGTAAGAGAAGAAGGGAATGTAGCAAGGACATCCATGAAGGGAAACAGCAGCAATGGATGGTCTCTGTGAGAAGTCCTGGCCAGTCAATTTCCAGTATACTATGAATATACAGTGGAAAACATATTAATCTCTGCCTGTTGTCCCAAGAGGTTCACACTGATATAACTCTGCTTGTGGAATGTCACGGAGGTGGTATGAAGCCATAATCAAAATAATTAAAACTTCAAGTAATTTGAAAATTAACACTTTCATGGTTAAACAAAGGTGATGATATCTAGTACCTCTACATTGAACAAACTCTTTTACAATGGAGAGTGTACGACTCAGAAAGATGCTGCGATTTGCGTGAACACTGAAACACCCAAATCTGATTTAAGTGTAAAAGCAAAGGACAGAAGGTGACTTTAACCTGTACAACAGAGAGGTTTCTCTCTCACGAGTAACCTCAACAGGAATATGGCAATACCAGTGCTATGGTAATACTTGATAAGATCAAGGACATTGCTATCTAGACTGTTGTGTAATACTGTGCCACTGTAAAGATCTGAAATTAAAAGAAGACTAAATGAAGCTCCCTCTCTAATATTGCCATCATATAGTGTCTGAGAACGTATTTACATGCTTTTATATATATATATATATTTTTATTTTTATTTATTGCCTTTGGATTAACAGTGTCTTACGTACCTATTTAGTCATCAATCTTAAAACTAGGAGCTGATACAGTGTCAGACGATAAGGCAGCAAAGCTCTTCACACTTCTCTTTGCTTTTTGCTTGCTTCATCTCTTCACATTCACAGTTAACAGACTTGCTCTGTATATAAAAAAAAAAAAACCCAAACAACCAAAAACCAAACAACAAACCAAACATAGTAATTAGTTCACTATAGGTATGTTTAAATTGTATTGTCACAAATAAAAAAGCAAAATAACACTTCATCTTTTTTGGGCTTAATGAGATCAGGAAAGTATTTTCATAACTGAAAAGAAAGATTCTTTTAAATAAGATCTTTTATTAGGAAGTGAGAACGATATAAAATAAGCACCTTCCAGTGAACTATTCTGTAAAATGGCAAATATGATAATAAACAAAACCAATTAGGTTATGAGTGGACTCCTTTTCAAAGATTAAAATACATAAACATAATAATTCAGAGTACTTGACAGGATTACACAGGCCCTAATTCTAAGTTATGACATTTCTGACTGCATAAATACTAACCAGCACATCCTGCTACTCCCAGTAATGAGAAAGGTTCCAAGAAATCAATGATATGAGAGTGAGAAAAAAACCTAGAGCAACAGGTGGTTCTTCACTTTATCTATGGATGCAGCATTATTTTACTGTTTCAAGAAGGAGTTTATACACTGCTGTTGCTCAGAAGCAAATCTGGCTTCCACTTTGGTAACTAGAGTTCATTAAAGATGAGCATCCACACCTTATTGTCAATCCTTTTCTGCAAAAGAATTATTGTTAATCAATTTTGATATAAAGGTCAGAGAAGTAGAATGCTATATTTTCTGCCAAAGCCTGGTCATTCAGTCAACAGAGAGAGCCAGTACAGTATTTTCCAGAGGAATTAAAAAGACAGACAAATAAGCAACCAACCAAAGCACAAAGTGGCAAGTCATACATCAAGCTAACAGTGCAGTGCTGCTGTCTGTGAAGAGCTACCTTCCTGCCTGACTTTCCAGCACGTGGAGCACTTGCCCTTACTTTATTAGCCAAGCAGGACTCACTTCTGCTTTCCCAGTGCACCCGGAAGTCCTAGGAATAGAGGACTTGTCCCATGTGTTATGGTCATAGCATTAGAACTACTCCTTCCAGCCCAGGAAACCTATTTATCAGATGGTCATCTGTAGCAGCAAATCCCATAGGCTGACAACGTGCAACAGAACTAACTTCCTTTTATTTACTCTAAATTTGCTATCCCATTCCATTTAACTTCACCCTCTGCCCTCTTGTTTATAAGTAATGTGAGAGGAAGAAAAGATGGTCATGACTTGTGTTTTAATTGTCACACCTGATTAGTAACACCTTCAGGAGCCTCGAGTAGGTATAATATTGAGAAACGGGACTCCTTGCTGTGCCTTTTACATGGTAACACTGATCCAGAGGAAAGGGACAGTGCTCTTGTCTCTCAGCAGTGTAATACCTAGCCATTGCTTTGCCGGAGAATCACTGCAGCCCTGCCTGGAGGAGACACCTTTGGGAAGCAACCATCCCACAGGGCTGTACATTTCCGGTGCGTTCCTGTCCTCCCCGTAGAGATGCCTGAAAAGCATGCAGAAGTCATTGATCCATGGGTGCACAAAGCCAACCATTTGCATAGTCTATATTAACATTAGTCTAGATAAAATAGATAAGCAATAACATGTCTGCTTGTGGGTTGAGTTCCTCCCAGGTAACTGCTCTCCACCTGCACTTCTTGGCACTTCTTTTGTTTTCTCCAGACCAATAAACCTCAAATTGTTTCTTAAAGCGTGGCACGTCTCCGTGTTCCAGAGAGGGAACATCCTGATTCAGAACATCGTTGGTAAGGGGCGTCCCTGCAAGGGGACAGTGACAAGGCTGGCTGTCCTGGGGCTGGAGAGAGAACTGACCTGGGATATCTTCATATGTGAAACATCACCTAAGTCGTTATTAGGCTGTTAGATAAAAGATTAGTTTACAGCATTCCTGCTATGACTGAGATAATGCTGCAGAACATAAGAATGGGATTATTAATTTGTTTGAACCAAGTATTGTCAGTGTCAGTCTGAGGAGAGGCCTCCAGGCCCAGAGGTGGCCAGGGACCACCTCACTGAAAAGGGCCGTGATTTCAGACACGTGCTGGACCATCGTCCTTATGCTTGAGCCTTTCCCTGCCCAGCTGTTTTGGTTCCCACTTTGAGATTTCTACTTGCCCCTAGGTAGCGTTTAAAAAGACAACAAATGGAAGTGTCTGCAGTCACTTCTGCAAACTGGTGCTGAATAATGAAGTGAAGCGCTGTGCCTAGACCTTCAGGGAGCTGTTAGTCTCTTTCAACAACCCTTTTAGGGGACAAAGAGTGAGTGTCTGTCACCATGGTTATCAGGGGTGCAAAGTGCGTGGCTGCAAGTGCATCTTCCCTCTGGTCTACCTATCTCCAGAAAATGGGAGCTCTCGGAAGGAGGAAAGTTCTGACTCTAGATGTCATTGCTTTGTTTTGATGAAGAAGGGAAATAACGAGGAGTCCAGTATTCTGGTAGGATGGGAGATATTTCTCCTCCTCAGCTGGAGCCGTGGGCTGGATTTGACTCTCAAAGAGGCTATCCAGTAAGATAGTGACTTGATGTTTGGTGGTTATCTTGAATTGGTAGTGCAGTGGAAGACGATTCATGCTTAACTTCCCATGAATGACACAGGCAGAGGTATGTGAAAAATCCTAAAGGAGCAAGAGCAACTGCGCACAGCTTTTAGGTTAAGGATTAGCTGCCTTTAAAGAAGGCTGCCCTCACTAGATTGAGAACTGATTGCAATATTTTCTTGTCTCTTCTTTGCCTCAATCAATAATTTTTAGGGTTCCAAACAATCAGAGTGCAATAATCCCTCCACGGGAACAGTCACACGGTGATGAATTGCATAACCCATTCTGCATAAGTATGAAAGAATAAAGGCAAATTCTGAATAAGAGTTGCTATACTCAGGCAAAATATGTGTCTCTGCAGCTGACAGATACATGTCTCTGCAAAGCTTAATACTTATGGGGAATAAACTTTGGCAGCACAACAGACTTAAAACCCAAATAAGCCAGCCCAAAACTCAGTGATATGCGTCCTGCATGTGCCTTTAAATACTGTTAAAATTGAATTTGACTAGGCTTGCTCAAATCAGACCTGTTATCAACAACACATTGTCTCAGGAGACCAACATTTGTCCAGTTAGGGCTTCCTTCATTAATCGTCCAGCATCAAGCAAGCCAAATCCAAATCTGTGGAGAAAAAGCAATTAGATATTTTAAGCAGTGATAAGAACACCACAAATAATCAATTTCTACGGTATTAGCAGCTACCTGGCCCAGCGAAAGTCTATAAAAGCTAGAATTTATTGCAGAACACCAGACAGCTTACAGAGCATTGATTCTTAGTAGTATGCATAGATTGCTGGATTTAAAAAGAAATCCCTAATGGTTCTTACCTTTATTTTTTTTTTTCCTTTTAAAGGGAAAACAAGGATAAGGTGCTCATAAGCCAAACTGCAGCAAAAAAAAAAACCAAACAACAACCCAAAACCAAAACAAACTAACGACTATTAAACAGAATTTGTTTAGCTTTCAGATGAAGAGAGTATTACCGTCCTGTTTGATAGCAATTACATGCAATCTGATGCATAAACTTCATAAAGGAGGAGAAGCTAAATAAAATCATAGTATTATATAGTTAGAAAAAATATTAATTGTCCTTATTTTTAAAACGTTTATTGCTTCTGAGAAACCGACAGACTAGAAGTAACTTCTGCACTTGTTCAGTTCATGAATCTTTAGGCCTTCCAAGCCTGTTCCTCTGTAACGGTCTCATACCGGACTATTTTAATCTGCATTAACCTTTTTGATTTTTAACTGCTTATAAAAGCAAAACAAAGGGCAATGCAAAACCCTGACTGCAGCGGAAGACACAGTTTTGAAAGATATTTCCTCTTAATATTCCCAAAGGACAGTTTCTGTACGTAGCTGTTATAACTGATCTTTAAATGGGAAGCAAAACATAGCCAAACTCAGATTTCTAGTCCAATAGGCTCAGAAGTTGAAAGGAACTTTGGCGATCGTCTCATCTGGCTTCCTGTATATGTGCACTTGAATCTTTCCCCAGAAGCTGGATTAAATCTTGTCTTTCAGAAAGATGTCTAATCTCATTCTAAAGACTCCAAGCTATGGTGAGTCCACCTCCTCCCTGGGTAAGCTCTTCCAGTGTTTAATTACCCTTACTGCTCGGAACTGGTGTCTTATTTCAAGGTTGAATTTATCTAATTTAGCATTCAAATACCGAAAACGCAGCGTGTTTGAGAGAGAGCAAATATAAGTGACATGATACATTTTATACTAATCCTAAATCAAAAGATTATGGAAATACAGAAAACATGACAACTAAAGCTCTAGTCTGGCAAACATTTATGCAAGGGGGTAGCTTTCTGCATAGGAAATGGTTTCTTTCAGTTCAGCAAGCCTACACACATGTGTAAAGTTACACCAGGGCTTGAAACACAATTTAAAAAGAGGCATTTGGAGGGACTTCTCCTAAGAAAAATGTTAAGCATTAGTTAATAAAGACAACTTCCCTCCTCCTCTGTCCCCACTCTGAGCAGCCTTTGAGGCGGGACATTATAAATTAATAGTAGAAAAAGGAAAAGTGAGAAAACTTCCTATTGCAGAAATCTGATCTCTGCCATAGGGGGCTGACTGCTGAAATTGAAACACAACCCAAGGGGGGGGGGAATGGGGGGGGGGGGGTGGGAGGAGGGAAGTAAAAAAAAAAAAAAAAGGGGTGGAGGAAAT
>JANIJG010003207.1:74209-96061 GCA_024611175.1 Megaceryle torquata
TTCCCTTTCCCTTTCCCTTTCCCTTTCCCTTTCCTTTCCTTTCCTTTCCTTTCCTTTCCTTTCCTTTCCTTTCCTTCCTTCATGGGGGTGGCTGGTAACAGGGAACCTTGGACAACATGAGGAGCAAAACCAAAGCAAAAACAAACCAAAGTGGTTCAAACCTGAACAAACGTTTGGCTTGTTATCCCGTCTAGAACAGTTCATCAATCTTTTGGTACCCCTCCTACTTTATGCATTAATTAGATACCTTTTAGCCATATTTTGTCCAATGGGGTTTTTTTTTTAAAGTATATAATTTTGTATCTTTACACCTGGTGCAGAAGTAGTGGGCTTCATTATATATGCTTTCTCTAACAGCATATGGTATTGGGTCTTCACAAATTGCTAATTGCTGGACATTCCTTTCTGAGATTAAAATAGAACAATTTTACTGTAAATGGAACTGGAAACAACACCAGACTTACTGGTATATTGATAATCTCCTACATAAACATTGGAGGTAACTTTCAAGTCAAATAATAAAATCCTCCAAAGCCTATTTCAGTGAAACACAGGTAAATACAGAGTCTTTAAATAAAAAACCTGGAAAGCCCCACTGAAACAAACCAGAACAAAGGAAAAGAGAGTTTACCTACACATCAGATCTAGACTTTGCCTTTGATTATTTTTATTTATTTATTTATTTCATTCTGATGGACTTTTTTTAAATCCACACTTTTTCTCTTGACCCTCCAGCCTTCTGCTTCCTCCTTGCTCTCATTCCCATAGAAAATGCCACACAAGATCAGGTGATAGGTCTCTTAAGTCTAATATTCAATCTCTCTAAAAGTACCAGCATATCAGGTCTCCTCCTTGTCTTTAACAGAAGCTGACCTAAAGCCTGGAGCATGGGATTAGTATCCCTTGTACAAAATAGGTAACTACAGGTATTTTGTACTATCTGTGTAGCTATCTTAGAGAGTACTTAGCCTTGGTGTTACACAAGGGCAATTATTACCACAAGCTAATTATACACTGCGGCTGGGAGGGGAAATATTTTCTTTTCACGAGTTTCCAAAGATGAGCTTTTACTTCCAGTCAACATTTCCTTACTCTCATGTAACAATAGGAGTGGGAGAATGCAGGTTTGAGGTTGATGCCTGCTATTATTTTGGTAAATAATATATGATGTCAGCTCCTATTTTGTGTCCTTCCATTATTTCTGAAGTATCCCATTCATTATCTGTTACTAGCATTTTTATTGGTGTGTGGCTTTGGTTTTTCAGGGTCTCTGCACTGAGTATGCGTAAGTGTTTAGCAAAGCAACATCTTGCTCTGAGCATCCTGTAGCCAACACAGAACAGGTGAGGGAGAAAGAAGTAATACAATCAGTAAGGAGCTGTTATGCTGGACACGTGGCATGCACCTGTGTGGATGTGTGCCCTAGAGTGGGATGTCCTCCCAGAGAAGCAGCATCAGTTTTACACCACCTGTGAAGATATCCCTCTTCACAGACACTCAGTGTTGCTGTGCTCCATGCCTTGTAGCTGGAGCTGAGGAGCCTGTGGGTGGCAGGGAGTGCTGAGGAGTTGGCAGAGCTGCAAGGTCAGCCGGCAATCTCTCATAGCCCAGAGGCAAGATGCCAAACAAACCCCAGGGACCGAGGCCCCAGTATGAGCCATCCCCTCCTTCGGGAAAACAGGTCCTCACAAAGAGGAGGGGAAATGCTGCCATGGGCAAACTCCTAGGGGAGGAAGAGGCAGGAGGAGAGTACTGTGTGGTTCACCGACTGTAAGGAGACTGTGGGAGGGGGGAATCTGGTAGTAAATAGAAACAGATGGGCAAGTTCACAGGAGAAGAGGTGGAAGAAGAAAAAAAAAAAAAGACTTTAGTTGGGAGGATGGTGGGAACAAAGGCTGGGAAGCTCAGAGAAGATGAAGCATCCTTCTTCTTGAGATGAAAGACTTGCCTCTTAATATAAAAAATCCAGGAAGGATGGGTCTGTCATCAGCCCCTTGAAGGCATTACATGCTAATGAGGTAGAAACAAAGACATGCTTAATTTTTTTCCATTAAGGTGATAGTAGGTACATTAATGTTTTTACAAGTGGCTTATGCATATCTGTTCTCAGTGTCAAAATGGTACTTTCTCACCACGTTCATCCCAGACACAGTCACATTCTGCCACACTCTCAAGAAAGCAAACAGAGCTTGTTTGCCAGAAATAGGGAATGGTATAAATGCTGTAGCCCCAGTAACCATGAGCTAAGTGTCAATGAATTTTAAGAAACTCCAAGAAAACAGTCTATATAAAATTGTGACAGCAGTATCTCTGAATGTTATTGAAGGCAGAAGTAATTTCCAAAGAATCATTTAACAACACAAACCTTAACAAATTATTCTTAAAATTTAATTCAGCTACAGCAGATCTGCCTATAAACTTCTGTGGAAGTGGTTGAATTGACACTCATCCATGTTCTTGCTTTGTCGTTGGATATTTGTGTGTGGACAGTTATACTACCATAGAAGTCTCTCCTATTGATTTTTCTCAAATTATTTCTTTGCTATAATCAGTTATCTTTACTTCATAATAGGTCTTAAAGAGGGACTTAAGAAAAATTAGTAACAAAAATACTAAAATAAAAGCGTCTATCATTATTTTGGTTCACTGTGGCATATAGAAAAGTTGCTGCAAATTAACCCTAAGCTTATTCCTGCTCATGTGCAGTCTCTATAGAACTGATGCTGCTGATCCAGAGCAGACGTCCAAGTGATTGAATCATCTGTTCTTCGAAACTGCAACTCTACTACAAGTCGATTGCTCCTCTTGTAGACTCTCCCCATTTCTGTATAAGTGAAGAGAGAAAAGAAGATATAGCCAGATAGGCTATCAGGGGTAACGTTCGAACAAGAAAGTAATGTACAAATATTACTTTAAATCCCATCCCATCAAGAAACTGCTGAGACCTCTAATTCTCATGATGATACCTTTGGGAGCTGTAGGGCATCTTGAAAACATTGCTGCATGTCACAGTAAGCCTCCAACAGCATGCGAATGAAAGTGTTGTATTGCAAGAATATCGCAAGAAATAATCCACACAGTTGATCATTTCCATTTTCATTTAACAAACAATGTGTTACCCAACAGATACGATTGTTGCCGTGGAGATTCCATAAGCTTAAATTTGGGATGATATAGTAATTTTAGAGATGTGTTTCAAACATCAGCTAAGGGAACTCACTGGAATACTGAGACGTAAATATATCTGCGTGGAGATCAGGGGAAATAGGAATTAGTCTTAACTGGCACTGTATTTAAAAACACAAAACAAAAATTGTAACACTTTATACATGCGTAGACACTCTTACCCCAGATGCAGTAGACTAATCAAGTTTCTTGTGATGAAAATTTTCTTTTTATTATCATTATTGTCTATTATTTGCATTATGAAATGCCTTCAGGCCCTGAACTGGAAGCCAGGTTCCATTATAATGGATATTGAGCATGTAATGAAAAGACAGCGTTCCCCTCCAAAGTGTTCTTCAGCTAAATTTATGTCTATATTGCAGTCGGAAGACAGAAGTGACTGCATGTAGCAGCATGGACACACTGGAGTCAGTTTTAAGTTAGGCAGCTTGGTAACCTAGCCCCAGGAACACGGGCTTGGTGAGGGCTAATTACCCTTCCTTCACAGCAGATTTTGCAAAGGTGGCAGGGAATAAAACAAAAAGTGAATCTGGAGGGGAAGAAAAAAGACTAAAGAGCAGGAAAAGTTAGTAAAGTCATCAGATTTTGCATGTAAACAAACGGCTCAGGAGCACATACGGAGTAGAGGGAACGGAAGGTTAGAGGTAATTATAGAGTTTGGAGTTAGACCCAGTCTAATGGCAAAATCCCTGCTGGAGGGTAGCTGTGCAAATTAGCCTGCCATCTTTGCTGTACACAGGATGCTTCTGGTGGAGGAACAGGCAGCGAGCATCCCTCGATGCCACTAGGGATTAATTGAGCATAAAGTCTTTTGGAAAGTAACAGCATTTTCTTGGAAGGCAACAAGGGAAAACTGATAGTTTTGCTGTGTAACTGAGTTTCATAATGAAATGTTGCCATACGGTGAATCCTTGTTGCCTCATTACTCTTAAACTTTTATTAAAAAAGCTTTTTAATTGTATTACTTAATTGTTTAATTTGGGGATCTTACTGCACAATTTCATACCAGATCTGTGTTTGGCCTCTCCTAGATGAGAAAGCATAGTATTTAGGAGTCAGGAATATGAAAGATAAGGTTGAATAGACCATTTTCCTTCCTTTTCTCAAACACCTTGTGACACAGTCTAATTATATCGCCCATTACTGTTTCTCTGTTTTGATTTAATGCATCTCCTCCAATAAAGCAATTAACCTGAGACATTGATGTGTCCCTAAGCTGTTGCATCTCATGAGTCTAGAAGATCATATGGAGTACAGCAATGTATGCAGGTGCCTAAGAAATGACAGCTTTGTTGTTCTAGGTAAGGCTCAGCTGTCTGTTCGTGTCTTCAGTACTGGTAACACTGCTGACTTTAAAATCCATTAATTCAATCATTGTTCTCGGGCAATTTCTGAAATCCACCACAAAGTAGGAAAATTGACTGGCTTGAGTCTTCCTGATATTACTCGGTGAAGCGAAGGGGACAGGAGAGAGGGAAACAAAGAGAAGGCAGTTTTGCTAGGAAAGGAAATTCACTATTAATCTCTGTATCCATTTCTTCTTTCGCGTCCAAGTGAAATCTGAACATCTTCTTCATATCCCCTGGAACCAAATGATGTTTCTCGAAGTTCTTTTACAATTCATATAGATTTGTATAGGCTAGCCTAACTAGTCCTAGTTGTTATCATGGTACTTATGCCTGATTTGCCACTAATTGCTGCCACCTTTCATTAAATGAGCAAAGACATAATCTTTCTACATCAGTGCAAATGTTTCTGTAGTTGCACTATAGGACATTCTGTAGTATGTACTATGTAGAAGTCAACCTGACCTAAAATAATAGTTTTCCTCAAATGTGTTTCTTTTATATTAAAAAAAAAAAAATATAATGAGTTGAGGGGCATATCTTTCTGATATAAAAGATAGTTACCCATATATATACTGCAGGAGCTGATAATAATGAGAGACTTTTCAAGTGTGTTTACTGTACTGTTTCTGAGTGGCTTACAACAAGTAATTAAACCACTGGCCTTACATATCCTTTTATATGAAGTATTCTTGGCGAACAAAGTTACACATTTATTTTTTAGTGTTTTTCAGATGAATTAATTATCTCCTATCAATCTTACAAAATGCTGAGCGTGATTGTAGTTCCTAGTATTATTCCCTGTCACAGACACCATTGTAATAGATGGGTTAGAAAATACAGAACAAAATAGAGAAAGTCATTCTGCAAAAGCAGAATATTTTGGTACAGAAATTCACTCTCCATGAGTTCGAAAGCCAGGCATAAGATAGGTGGCAACAGTTGAAGAGGTAATTGAGGGCATATCAGAAACAGGCAACACTGGTCAGTACGGTCGGTAGTGTACATAAGGGACTAAAGACTAACTATAAATTACTATACATGTACCAACTGACTGCTCAAGGTAAACAAATAAGGTTCCAGTAATAACTGATATTTAAATAGTAACTTTAAAGAGCAAGCATATGAACATTATAAGGCTCAAATTCCATAAAGGGTTCAAATGATCTCATGACAGACAGCTCAGCTCTGCATAGATAGCTGCCCTGATGGACACCGACACCCTTGCTGGACCTAATGGAAATTACCTGGAATCTGTCCAGGCAACCTCAGTGCTGGCCTGAGTGAATAAAATGTTTTTTGTTTTTTGGGTTTGGTTTTTTTTTAGTTTTTCTTTTTCTGTTACTAGAGCCACTCAACGGAATTACAGCCTTTTGTACTTGCCCACTTTCCTCTTATTTATGTGTAATACCAACTCCACTACGTACTACACATGCTTCCTTTGACACCAGTCTTCCTGTACCTTCAGCTCTTAAAACCCTCCTGCTAGTAAGCTCATATCTCCCAAGCCTTGATGGTTTGGACAATGAGTCCATTATAACTCTTGTCTCTTCTGTGTGTGGTGGAGTTGCTATTCTATATGAACTCATACCTGAACTACAGGGCTTTTTCACAGGGCTTGGATGTTGTACAGAGCATCCCATAAATTATGCAGTGCCTCTTTTTAGAAACTTGAAGAGGAGAGCTCTGTGAAACATTTATAAGGGAGCCTTGTATCACAGAAAACCTGCATTGTATGAGATTTCAGGCAACTCTGAGATTTGGGAACATCTCAGAGAAGTTTGCACAAGGTTCAGGCAAACTTTCAGCAGCGTGTGAGAAGGTTCCCCGCTGCCCAGAAAATATTTAGAAAACTTCGGTCTGCAGATGACCTCTCTCAGGCAACATACAAATAAGTTTCTCTCTAATTCTTGGCTGTCCCCAGCAGAGAGAGCCTGAGTATCAAGCTGTTTTCTTGCAGAACAATAGAAATGGAAATCCTGAGGTGTGTCCACACTGCCTAACTTTTGGCACCTGACGATTAATGGAGGGAGATGGTCCCTCTCTGGTGGTGATCTGAAGCAGTAGCTGTTTACAACACAGACAGATGAAGGAGACAAATCTCTCAAATAAGTACGTGGCTAAATTTGTATATTGTTAATACCCCATACCATATGCTTCAGACTTCCTTTCCCATGGAAATAGTGATAAATAAAACTCCTGTCCCCTGTTCCTTGTGGAGGTGACAAGAAATCTTAAAATACTAGGTGGGGTGTGGCAGAGAATGGGAGAGCTGTGAGTTAATTAACTGGCATATCTATGAGAGCTGTGCCTGCAGGCCACTGCCAGGAGTGTCAACTCAGTGTGCGGAGCGCTGTACAAACACACAGGAAGAAACAGCTATCAGCCCAAAGAATCTGCTGCCCAAATAGACAAGAAAGGTGAGAAAAAGAGAGGAACATCAAAGGGTATGCGGTTTCTGGGATTTGCTCCAGTCATTTAATCCTGTATTTGGTAAATCCCGAGGAAAAATCCTAAACAACCCCTTCCATTCGGCCAGAGCCCTCAGCAGATTCCCTTCAGTGCAACCTTCCAAAATTTTTCCAATATCTGGCAGGCAGCAAGCTCTTTTAATGAGAGAATGTTGACTACTTCATCTATGATTCTAAGTACCCAGGCTACGCAGTTATCAGCTAGCCTGGCAGAAACTGGGATTCTGACGTCAGTGCTACCACTGATTATCATTTCACAGGTAGCAAAGAATCTTAAATTGACAATAATAGTTGTGATAGAGTTCGTGAATGAAGAGAAGAAGGCAGGCAGAGAGATGCAGTGAGGTATTATACAAACTATAAATTGCCTAATTTTATCATTTTACATATTCCTTTTCTGCTAAAAGTGGGATATCTTACAAAACAGTCCAAAATGAGATATCCAAATTGACTTCATCTGTGGTAAAATAGTAGGTGCACAGGAATTAATAGTACAGTAATCAAAATAAAAGTGCATTTCTTAAAAGAAAAATATGAATTAAAAGGCTTTTAGCTTTTGAGAAAGGGAATCCCATTGTATAATTAGATCATGAACTAAGGCCTTTCACTGCTGCAAATTCATACTGTGCACTATTTAAGTGCCACCTCTTGATTCTCCTACTGCAGCTTCTAATAGCAAACCCTGTTCTGCTTTTCTTTGTGCAAACCCAATCACATCACATCAAATTATACAACTAATTAACACAAACTCCTTAAAAAATTGCATATTATTTTGGCAAGCCAAATTAACGTCAGTCCCCTGAAACCATGTTTAGTAATTCCCACTGACTGTAGTAACGCCTACTACTGAGAGAAGGGCTAATCAACTACAGGCTCTCCTGCTGATGAGCTGAACCAAGCAACCAGATGTTTCTGCCTTCTAGGCTAATGAAAATGTCATGCACGTTTTTCTCTCCACCTCGATGAAGAACTAATTCCACCATGGCCATGGTCTAGGTAGCTCTTGTTTGTCTGGTGCTGTGTCCGACAGGTCCTGCTGGTAAATCCTGAGCAGGCAGGATCAGCCTTTCTAAAAGTGCTGTGGTTTGAAGCAGCAGCTCACCCAGCCCGCCAAAGCAGCCGGCTGCTGGGACTTCTCACGCAGGATACGGGCAGCAAAGGGAAAGCTGATGAATGTCACCGTGGAAAAATATATTTGCTGTACTGTATGTAAAAGCTGGGCAAAGTATGGGTTTTTGTGTATTGGTAAGAGGTCCCATTGGCATTAAATTACTTAATGAAATGTCTATTGCAATTAAAAGAGGCATAACATTTATATTAACATTTTAAAGCTTGCTTATTTCAGGAGTGTCAGTTTACATGAGTCTAAATAGGCAATAATGAACATGATGAAGTATTCCATATTAAAACTGAGTACTATGTAACTATCTAGTAAAATCTTACTGTTAAACTATACTGTATAACTTACAGGGCAGTATAAAAGCTTCACATTTAGATTTAGCCCATCTTGAATCTCAAATAATGGACTTAGGTTTAAATACGAATCCAAACAAACAAACAAAGCATTTACGTGTGATCTTACAAAACACATTCACATGATACATTCACTGAAAAAGCTTGCAGCAATACGCTGATGGATGATACACTCATTTTCAGAAACAGTGAGCCATAATTTACAGATACTGTGTAATTATTTAACAGCAACATTTTCTAAGTTAGCTGACTTGTACCTCTTCATGCTAGATGCTATTCCTAGCTTAAAAAAACCCCAAACCCCAGTGTATCAGTAGGCCCTACTATTGCAGATGCTTACCTGGTGCGGAAAAGAGATATGTGGTACCTTTAAAATGCTGCTTAAGGAGGAAAGGAATTAGGTCTATTCATACAGCTTTGGCCTGAGAAATGTAGTGAATGTGTTAATCTCAGACCCCACCTCCAGCCGTCAAGTATATTCTTTATTTTGTTTTTCAATAAATCCACAGGTGTATATATAGACTATAAGCAGAAGTTAGTCTTTTTATATTTTAAATTTCCTTAACATGCTCATTGCTTTATTAACATCTGTTCTGAAACTCCTACCACCACAGCAAGGAGGCATCAATTAACATCAGTTTGGAAGTGACAGATATTCAGTCAAGGAGGAATAAAACTCTGCAGCAATTTTTGCCAACAAAATCTCATCATGTGTGCAGAGATGCAGTCTGCTGGTAGCACCAGTTCGATATTTGAGGGGATGGATCGCTGAAAGAATGAGGTTTGCCTCTCAGGAAAGGAGACATGCATGTGCCCTTAATTCTAAATGCAAAGATAAGGCCACTGAACTGAGAGTGACCTGGCTCTGGTCCCAGAAAGTTTTGTTTCACTGGATTTAGTTTCTACAGCAGAAAAAGTCTTCTAGTGTGCGAAGCAGTCTTTCAGACAGCTAGACTCACTTGCCAGTGAAAGAAATACTGGAATATCAAAATTTACCTAGGTCGCTGTGGGTTGCTAGGGCAGGCCATGGACTACCTGGCACCCAGTCATCCCGTGTCACTTAACGTGCAAGCTAGAAGTTACTAACACTGAAGGTTTCTCTCTGGATTTCAGGACTGGATCCCAAAACAGCGAGGTTGAAAAAAACCTAGCTGATCATTGAAAATGCACAAGAGTGTGCAAAGATCCACGTCCAAGAAGTGAGACAACAGTCTTGGACCATCTTGGCAACTGCACAGTTCTTCCCACATCTTCCTTTGCTTTCACATGCTACAGCTTTACAAACTGGAGTATAATTGAGAAATTAGTGGGAAATGAAGAATGAAACAGAATATATGCACTGTTAGTATCTTACCTTCCTTGACAAAGAAGAAATAAATTCTTAAAAATCAGAGAGAGAGAAGAGGGGTGAAACTAAACAAATACAGATTATTTGGAAGACAAATGTTTCAGCTGGTAACCAGTTAGAGATTTTAGGAGTATGGAGATTTTCAGTGAAAAAGTTTTCCTTTAAAAAAGGAAACCGCTGGTCTTTTAGTGAGAAAAAGATTACTTTTAAAGTATTTTCCATTGATCTTATCAATATTTCTGTGACAAGAATTGAACAGACACTACTGAACTGTGATGAACTTTGGCTTAGGTCCAGTAATGTTGGGGCAAAGAGCAGCTGTCGTGGAGAGTGAGGGACTTTTATAGGAGAGCCAGTGGTTGCATGAAATACACTACTAGTAGTTATTCCAGCAACGAAGACAATTTTTCAATAGAAAAGGAGGATTCAAAGCAAGAGGAAAAAAAAAAAAATATATATGCACAGATAGAAAGTGAGACAGAGGAACAGTCTAATATTATCAGGCAGTTTTGGAAACATGGGAAATTAAATATGTATTTGGAGAGGGTATAATTGAATATTCTTCATTGTCTAGTGGATTCCACAAAATGAAGGAGATTTTGTTTCCTTACAGAAGCATTTCCCTATACACTGGTTTGTGCCAAAAAGAAAGAAAGAAAAATCACTTTGAACTGTTCAAATTAAAAGCAGTAATCCTAGACAAAAGACTGCCAGGAAAATAACAGGGTCACACCAACATAACTTTGACCCGTGCACATTTTAGTCAGCAAAGGGTCATTGGAGCCTCATGTCTCCTGGTCTGCGGTTCTTGATTTTCAGTTTACCTAAGGTTGGAGAAGGAATAACGAAATCTGGTCCTAGACACGTCCATGAGAATTGGGTTTATCCCAGTACAGCTGTGTTCTGAATAAAACTTTCAATTACTGTAGTGTGTAACAGTCATGCAAACATGTTCCCATGGGGCTTTTGACTAGAGTCTGGAGAAAAAACCGTGAGGGTGATCCCTCCCCCTGCAGAACTGGGAATGAAGTCAGACCTGAGCTATAGGTGTTCGATCACCTGTTGCTGGCCTCTCGTTGACCAGCATTCTCTCATTCCTGTACACATCAATTCGATAAACGTTTCTGTGAGGCTACTCACCTGGGCAGTAAGAATAGATAAAGGCCTATTCATGTCCAAAATAATATAGAGGAAAGATAGCAGCTGAGAAAAATAGTTCTTGGAGAAAGAGTAAAATGACCTAGGATATCTGTTACGCCCTGAAAAGTCTCACAAGTGTGTCCATCGTGCTGAATGTCTTTTAGCACGTAGGAATCCAGTGGCATTCGGGATCACAGGAATGTTAAATTGTATCACCCTGGAAGTCCATTTGGTCCACGGTCTTGTGAACAGTGATCAAAGCCACGCACTTCAAAGGAAGGTGCACGTAAGCATGAACAAGACACTTACAGAAATATCCAGCTTTTGATTCTTCTTTCTTATTCCAGACAATCAGTGAATGGCTTATGCTTTGTAGCTAAAGAATTTCTGCCTCTTCTTTTAATTTACTGCGGTTTGGTTTTTTTTTTTTTTTTTTTTTGGTATCATTGTGCACCTTCTTTTCATATACAGAGAGCTTTCCATTTAATTTCAATAAAGTTGAGATAAAGCATAATCTTCATGAATTTCTCACCACTTTATCAATACTGCGTGATTAACTTTCCATGTTCAAATTCACCTATCTTAATGGATAAAATACACTTTTTGGCAGTCCAGTAGCCTTTGGAAGACTTAGGTGAACAAGATATAACAATCTGCTCAAAGAATTTTGTCCCCTTTGCTCTTTGCAATGCAAAGGCATTAAAGGTCAGTTCAGACAGACTTTGCATACTGCAGAGGTGTTCATTATTTAAACTCATGCGTACGCTTTTCATTGCAGACAAATTTTAGCATATGAGCAGCTTTTAAGAAATATTTGCTGTGTACGTATCTTTATTCCTTAATAATTGAGCAAGATGTTGAAGACCCTGCTGGAAAAGGTGGCTGCTAGGAACGGATCATCCCTATCCTGAGAGAGCTGGGAAGTGCTTTTACAGACTTGGAATGACACAGTAGGGTAATTCCTTCCCTTTCTCCAGCTATTGCAAGAATAATAAGCTGTGTTGGGTTTCTTCAAGGAGGGAGAAAAATCTTTCTGCTTTGGGCGCACAAGCTCCACTAAACTTTTTTGGAGGAAAATGTTTCTTCCTTCTGTGCTTGCACTGTAGCTGAGGATAGAAAAAGAACTAATACTTCCCTGACAAAGCCTTCAGACCATCTTTCTGGAGAGTTCTTATTGGATTGCAAGAATACAAGAAAGTCTAGGAATTAAATGTACCTGAATTTAAAAATTGCTTTCAGTTTCAACTGTGTGGATGGCACTGACAGACATACAGCATTTTTCCTTCATGGGAATGAGACCAAATAGTACCCTGACTTGTACACCACTGACATGTTGAAATTTTTGAGTAGACTGGGATAAGGTTTGTTAGGGGTGTGCAAATTTTTAAAAAGAAAAAAATCTGTAATCCCACGGTGATTGCTGATTTTTTGTGACCTGTGGCTGGGGCTTGAGAAAGAGCTATGTTCACTCCTTTGAGTTTAGCAGATGCATCAAGTGTTGACAAGGGTGTAAATCAAAAGCCACATAAGAAGTCAGATTCTGAAATGGGGAGTATAGAGTAAAAAAACCCCAAAAGCAAACAACAAAAAAACCCCAAAACAAAACAAAGGGAATTTAAAAGCCACTGAAATGAAAGACTGTGATCCAGTTTAGGTCCACACATGGTAATGCATTAGTAAGCAGTTATTTCTCCTGGTTAATCATTAAATGCACTCCTACACTCTTAAAGACTAATGTGAGAAACACTTTTTGGATAGAGAAGAAAAATACACACAATGGATATTTCAGTAGGAAGCACGTGAACCAACAAAATAACAGCTCCCTGTTCTGTAAAGCTTTATATTCTTTTACTGCTAAGTTGTTGCATTACTAATTCCAGAGCATTAGTATGTATTGTGTTGTTCTGTACAGCTTGTTGTACAGAAACAATTCAATAAATGAAAAATCTGAATTCTAAGTATTATTATTATTATTTTTGTTCAGATTTGCTTTGTGGTGTAAGATTCTTTAGATTGCTTCAGACCTACAACAATCCCCTGTTGTTTATCGTAAATAACAAGTTGTTTTATTTCTCCAGGCTTGCAAGTTTAATTTTCTTCTGTTGCTATAATTTCTATTCATTTTTAACATGAACACATTTTCCTACAGAAGTGGTCTTATATCTAACTCTACCTTGTGATTTGTTGGCTGTGAAAAGCATTCTAGTTGATGAGAAAAGGGTGAAAATCATTCCACTCCCTCACCAGAGTGAACTGAACTTTCTAAAGATATATTTTTGTCCCTTTTTGAAAGGGAATAGGTAATGGCCTCATTTTTGACTGCCTGCTTGCTAGACATCTTTCTATACTGAATTCAGAAACAAGTTAGTGGTCATGTCATTAACTTAATTTCTCACAGAATTCTTATTGTATCCGCTTGTTCCCGCACTGCTGCAAAGGAATATTGTTGTTGTATGGAAAGCACTGTTTAAACTAGCACAGTTGCTGTTGATTTACCTAGGATCCCAAGTTTTGCAAAATCTTGGAAAACTATACAGCCTGTCCTCTGAACAGGTCTTTTCTATGATGGGTGAGGAGAGGGAATTAGGGCCTCCATGATAATAACTTGCCTCATAAATATATTTATCTTTCTTCCCCAGTGAGAGCTTTGCATGTTTCCACGTCGAAGGTAGAACAACAAGGCTGTATAACACTAATACAGTAGCTTTTAAATGAGGTTTGTCAGACACTTTTTTCACCATCCAAACCCTTTAGATCCTGTAGCCATAGATTCACTGGATTTATGAAAAGAGACTGTCTGTATGGTGCTGGTTGTCTGTGCACTCTGCCACTCTGCACTACTACAAGAGAACACTTGTGATTTACATCAGTAAAGTCCTACTCCCACAGTTTCCCAGTGTCCCACCCTGCATTCCTTAACAAAGATGTGATCGGTCATTTTGGTCTTCATTCAACTGGGAAAAACATGCTAAGAGATACTATGAGATGACCAGAACTTGCCTTGCTGTCTAACAAACTGATAAATCTGCATAACCAATTTGTAGTGTTTTTCTAACCGTACAGGAAAATTAGGTACAGCTAATAACATGCCCCTGGTATGAGTCTATTGACATTTTAACCACTGAAGACCCGTTTTAAACCGGCAGAATCTAGATCTGCTGGGGGCAGGGGAGCTGAACGTGTTCCATCTGCAATTTCTTGTGATCAGGAATCTCTCTTCCACAACCACATGGGCAGCTGCATCTGACAGGTGAGGCTTTCCCAGTGGTGAGGTGAATCCATCTAATAACTCAAGTGCTTCCTTATAGAAGGTACACAGGAGCTCAAAGGAAGCACTCATGTCATAGCAAACACTCCCACTTCATCCCAAATCACTTCATCCCTTTGCCCAGCTCATATTCCTGAACTACTTTGAACTTTTGGAACGTTTGTCCTCCTTTGTTTTTCTCCCTACAGGACAAATATGTTTGACTCTCTGCCACATTATGAATATGCAAACAAGCAAGCAAGCAAGGAAACATTACAGGTCTTCTTGCATAGTCACAGTTTAGGGTGAGGGCAGCCCCTTAGACCTACAAAAGATGTTCTCTGTTAACCCCCCTCTGTCCCCAAAGGGAAGAGAAAGGGAATAAGGGAGAGAGACTTGTGATTAGAAAAGCAAACTGGAACAGCTTGAATGAAAATAATAAAAATAGAATATGTACAAATATAACAAAACCAGTATGGAACCCAACCGCCCTGATGGTAATTCCATCACCAACACCACTGGTGCTGTGGAGCAGTAACTGGGAGAGTCCCAGCCTGGGCCCCGCAGCAGACGGGAGCTGTGTTCAGGGGCTGGATTCTGGTACCGGGTTCAGGAACACACAGATCAGGATCAAAGGCAGAACGGGCAGAGTCCTCCTCAGATGCTCCAAGGAAGAAACTGGAAGAGGACCCGAGCCAAGGTGAGCAAAGCTGTCAAAGCGGGGCAAGAGAGATGAGACCCTGCAGATCCCTCTGCTTTACACTTAATAGGATATATATGGGATGGAAACCCTCAGCGGTCAGTTTGGGGTCACCTGTCCTGTCTGCCTCTCCTTTCAGGTGCAGTCTTTTACTTTCAGCGCCCCCCAGCATGGTACACAAGATGCAGCAGCTTGCACCCCAACCCTCGGTAGTGACTCTAACCATGGGGTGTTGTAGCTGCCAGCAGCAGACACTGTCTGCAAAAACAGGCTGTTGACTTCAGAAAGTGCAGTTAGAAGAACTGAGCTGAAATGAGCTGAATTAGTGTCTTCTTACTCAAAACAGGACACTTACTCAACAACTACCATGTCTCTTTAAACCATGTATAATGTCTGTCTGGGATCCCTTTTCCAATTATTTCTTCAGCACTTCCTGATCCATCAGTCTTCACTGGCACGCCTCTCAACTAAATCTGTCAGGTGTCCTTCCTACTCCAGGACAGAATTTATACACGTCTAATTACAAATGCCCATATTCTTTTATTTAGTTTTTAATGCTCTTTCTTTTGATCTGTTTTAACACTCTAATATCTCTTCATTATAAACTCCCTTAGATACCCCAGCTCTTCCTCCATCTTGGTGTGAAGACTCCCTGACTCTTTTCCTGATTACCTTCTCTTTTTTCCACCTTTTTTTTTTTTTTTCCTTACCTTTGGATAATTTTGTCTGCAAACATAAATGTACCTTTCTGATTTGGGCCATATAGATACCTGTTTTTGCAAAATCTGCCTTCTCCATGCAAATCTCTCTCCTTAACTGGCTAACATAACCTAGCGGATGTCCAGCCATGAGCCAGGCATGAGCCGTGTCCAGCAGAGCTGGAGCAGAACAGCCAAAGGTCCCTTAATCTTTTTTCCTGCCTGTTACTGCACATGTAATGCTTATTCTCATTGGTGACTCACACCTCTTCCTGCTTTCCCACATCCAGGCCATATCTGAATTGACTCTCTGCAATGTCTGCCTAAGATGCATCCTTCTCTCTGTTTCCATCACTTACCTACAACTCACTTTAACTTTTATCTGGAGAACTGCATTTGTTTTCCTTTCAAGCCCTCGCAGCTGCTCTTTCCTGATACCTGTTGAAAAGACAATATCAATAACCAGTTTCCAAGTTCATGGGATCATGAACCTCTACTAGGTTTCCTTTCCACATCCCAGTGAACATCATGTTTCTGATCTCCTTGATCTAATTTGTCAATACTTCATGGTGTTGCTCCCATCACCGTCTTCAGTAGGCATCCCCCATCTATCAGTAAAAGCGCAGATGGGATGTCAGTGGTGTTCTCCTCTGGGAGATCACCCTCATCAACAGTTCTAAAGGTCACCTCATTGTCTTCTTTCAAATCATTAGATCTCTCCATCTCTCAGCAACTGCTTTGAACTTAAGGAGAACTTTGTCTTACTTATGTAGATGTCTTCATCTGAGCTAGTTTTCAGTGGAAAATAGTACACATTTTACGGTGTAACTCATCTGACTTATTTCAGGTGTCCACTGCAGCATGAGAAGAGTCTCACTTTACAAGTGATTATTCTTTCTTACTGACTGCCAGAGGAACACAATAAAAACGGCTCAGATGGAGATGATTTTGCAGCTCTTCCAGCTAACCTACTTAGTTATCTAATGATGGGTAGATATAGACTGTATCTACAGTCCATATATAACTATAGATTCAAACATTTAAATTTAGATCCCTGTGGTGTAGGTGTCCATATGTGAGGTAGGTGTCTTAAGTTCTCATATAAATGGAGATCTAGTTAGTACAGTGGATGGACACTGGAGAAGGATTCAGCTGAGCATATATCTGCACCAGAATGAGCTGAATCCGTCTCTGACTTCTTCTAAATGGATCTTCATAGACTATAACAGGAGCGTGGACATCTAACCCACATGTCAACATGTGTATGTAAACTTAGATGTCTTTACCTTAAACTGAACTGGATCCAAATCCTTCCCCAAGACTGTAGCATGTTTAGGTTCAGATAAATCTAACCACCTAATTGGTAGGTTACTGGCCTATACTTTGGTTTTTATTGTTGACAAATGAAGGTACCACTATTACCTCAGTTTACCATAACACTGGATCAGCAGATTCAGTTAAGGGAACTGGCCGCTACTAAATCACCAGTTATTTCTTTGATCTGGATAGCCTGGGACTATTTTCAGTATAAAAGTCATAAATGTATGAGCTTTAATGCATACATACAGAGTACTTTCACTGACTCACAAGGGCACATGCAACATGATTTGGGAATGCTGCAAACACTGACTTGTCTTCCTGGGAGGAGCATCCCAGACAGATGCTGCTAACTTGAGTCTGAAACTGACTTTTCCTGTAAGAAGGAAAAAATGTCAATTAAACTGAATAGTGCAACTCTTTTCCCCCTTGTGTGAAGTTAAAGAAACAAACTTTCCTCTAAGAAAAGTATACTAAATCCTAATGCTAGTTAATCCAGCTTCCCCTGTTGCACACAGAAGAAATGCTATTGCCACCCACACTTCTGCAGAACATTTTATAAAGGATCTCCTCTCTTAAAATAAGGGACATTTTAATCCTTTTTTTTCTTGATTCCCCTGCTTGATTCCATCTGGCATGACCTCCCATAATTTCCAGGATGTAGATCTAGGTGGTGACATTAAAAAATAAATAATAATAAAAAAGGATGAAATACATCAAATTCAAGCATGTTTTCCCTCGGACAAACCGTATCTTTAAATCGACTGATAATGAAGTTACATTCCTTTTCCTGCATTATGTGCAATAAGATTATAGCTTCATATCCAATTATTTTTCCCAAATAAACACGATACCCAGAAACAGACTTGAAAACTGAGTTCTTGAATTACATTTTCCTTTCCTAAACTTTTTCTCTTTCCTAGCTTCTTTAAGTAGGCCATATTTTTTCTCCAGTCCTGCTCGATTTCAGGGGCCACCATTGATATTCTTTTGATGAAGAAAAGGTGGGGGTTTTTTTTGTGTCTCTGGGCTTCTCTGCTTCAGCCTTTGGAGGAGTAGCATTCAGGTCAGAAAACTCATCTTGTTTAAAACAGAAAGCTGCTGCTTGGCTGTGTAATCCCTGCATCTTCTTTGGTGGTGATGGGAAGGGGTTGGCTGTGGGGCAGGGTGTACCTGTGTGCTCAGCAGTCAGGCTCCTCTTTATCTGCACTAATACTATTGTTCTGGAGAGGCAAAAGGGAAGGAGTTCAAAAAGTTATCACAATACCTTTACAATAGGTCTTTTGTAACCCCAAAAGTATCACACATGCACCAGAGGATGGTAAGGATACTGTATGCTTTCCTGCAGCTGGTGAGACTTACTCTGCCTGTAACAGTTTTGCTGGTTTTAGCAGCAGTCCAGGACCATATAATTCCTTAGAAACGTGAGGTTAAGAATAGACAAAAAGAAAAATAGGATTATGGGTTGCAAATAGAGTGTGTTTAGAGCTTGACTTTAGCTGACATTATACATCCTTGCCTTTTTACTACATAGTGCTCGTGAAGCCTGAATAATATGTCAGGTATACACTGTAGATGTTGCACAAAAATTCTGCTGTGTGGACACGTTGCCCCCACCCCATGCACACAGGTGCATATGAAGGCAATTCCATAGTTGTTCTTATTTTACAACAATCCACGCGTGGAAGTCTGCAGAGCAGAAAAAACACGTGTCCATATGGGTGGGTAGTTAAGGCTAGCTCGATTTGGGTACTTTTGACGTGTTCTGAATTAAGGGACAATAAAAATGATCAGATTTGATTTGCTTTGTTTTGGGTCTCGTTTACCTCCTATGAAATCAATGGCAAAAATCTAACTAAATTAGGTACTGCATGTTCATAGGAAGAGGAAGGTGCACAGGCATTTTGCAAAAACATATATATAGATATATATATACATTCTGCATTGTAAAATGTCACTTAAATATTCTCCATCACTTGAAGCAATTTTCTTCACAAATCTGGAGAAATTCCTCCTCATAAGTTAAAAATAAAACTGGTGTGAATTTTACTTCTCTACAGAGGAAAAAAAGCAGTTAAAAAGCACCCCCTTACAAGGGTGTACTTGTGTGCGTGCGGGTGTGTGTGCACATGCATGTGTGTGTTTGCTCATATTTTTAAAAGAACTTTATTTTTATGGCTCCTTGATCTCAGCAGACTGTCCGGCGTGGGATGAAAACATTGTCATATGCACATAAGACACGGGGAAAAATGCATCCAACTGGCCTGTGTTTTCTCATCTGTTACAGATTTAAGATTTTTAGCTCCACAACATTTCAAATTTCTCAAAACCTGAAAACCAGAGAGTGAGAAGCGTGCACAGGAGAAAAATCTTCTTTCATCACACTGGGATTATTTTTCTATCCCAGGTGCTCAAGCCTGGTCTTTCTCCTAGTCTAATTGATAACCATCAGGCTCCTCCCTGTAACCCGCTGACTTTTGTGCGTTCCCTTCCTGGGTGACTACTGTTTCACTCTTCTACCTCATTCACTTATGGTTGACCTGGAGCTCCTGGGTTAAGCTTCCCCACTGGTATTCAACCTTGGACCTTATTATTGTTCCACTCGTCTGACCCCCGATACACTAAATTCTAACAAGGTGATCTGAAAAAAATCACTCATTTTTTCTGTGTGGTTTCATGGCTTGTCTTTTTACCGCTCTCGGCTGATGTTCTTTTCTCCACTTCAGACCACCAAGTGCTCTGCTTTAGTTTGTCAATTTATAGTGCTGTCATGGTTTCAAATGCTGTGACCATTGTGTAGAATATACTCTCCTGACCTCTGAAACAACTTTCTGTATTTCAATTGTTAACTCATTAGGGTTTGGAAGAACAGCTGAAAAGAGAATGGCCTTTTTCCCACAATTGCTCCCAATGAGCTGCTTGAAGAGTCATCACAATCCAAGATTAAGAGAAATTAAGAGGATGATGCTAAAAATTTGCTCCAGTTATTTTGCATTCTTGCCTAAAGGAAACGAATAAAATCCCTCAATCACAGATGACAGTGATGCTTTTGCCACTAAGGTGCAAGAGACTAGCATATCAATAAAGATAGTGATGAAAAGATGATCTTATGATTTGGATAATTCAAGGTTTGTTTGGTTGGTTGGTTTTTTTGACAAAATATAGACAAAATATGTTCTTTAATGCAATTTTTTATATGTCACTACTATTACTGTTTGCAGGCAACCTTCTGTTTGCACTAGTCCTTGGTCTTTGGATCCTGGGCCTTGAACTGAGTTTTCTCAGTCACAATTTTCTAAGAAGTACTGTTTCAACTCTTCTTTCCAAATGCCTTGAGAAGAGAGAGGAAGAGGAATAGAGAAGAGAATGGAAAGTACCACCAGGTTTTATCCTGAAGTCAGCTCCCTCTTGAGACAACAAGAGTGCAGTCATAACCATGTTTATTAAAAATAAAATAAAATTTAAAAAATAAATAAATCTCCTTGCCTTCCTTCTTTTCCATTTAAGTGAAGAAATCATCTTGCTCACTGAACAAATAGAGAGCTGCTCCTGCCATTTAGGGACAGATTTATAGCATTAGCAAAAAGTTCATAATTTTCATATTCTGAATTTCCAGATTAATGCATAACATCTTATTTCTGAGATTTCTCTCTGTAGCAAAGACCAGGCCACCAGTTTCTGATCGGTGAAAATAGCCTATGGTCTTTGCCATGTTCAATAATTTTGCCTGGTTTGAAACATGCAAGTTCTAAACATGTAACAAGTTGTTAAATGTGCAGATTTTTTTTTTTTTTCCTAACAGAATGTTTTGAATGATTTTGTTATCTTTTCTCCAGCTCTACCACAGATTTTTATATCAACAGAAAAAATTAACTTGTTGGACCTCATGGGAACTATGTTAGACCTTTAACAAAATACTTCATTTTGAGACACTGCTTGGTACAGCGTTCTCCCAGGTAGCACTAATCATGGCTGCACAGTTTTCTGATAACACAAATACTTGACTGCATCCTTTATTCTTGTGCTAGAGAATCGTAATAACAACAGCTTGCATTCTTGTAGGTCTCACCGTCGAGGATTTCAGAGTACTTTGCAAATACTAATTTAAACTTCACAGTTTCCCAGAGGACAAGGATGACTTGGGTGTATCTCTACTGATTTAAATTAGCATATGTGAATGACATTTTTCCTCTCAATCCTATAATACCCTTTTCACAGATAGGTAAATTGAGGTATTGGTGTCTTATCCAAAACCACAGACTGAATCAGTACAAGCAATGCAATTGATATCTGACATCTATTCTTCAGCCTTCTAAATCACTTGCTAATTCTTTCATCATGCTTGATGAGTTAATATTTAACAGTTCTGGTCAGTATCAGTCCACCTGCTTCAAAAGACTCTCTTTTAAATCGTATATATGGAAAATATTAGCATAAGGTTTAAGTAATTAAAAAACCCCAGAAGTTAGTGACTATTTTAACAGAATTAAAACAATGGCATAAAGTGGAAGGGATATAATCATTGTGGAGTTGATACTAACTAAAAACAATGGATGCATTTGATTGCCTATGTCAAACACCATTAGACTTTTTACTTTAATAAAACAGTAAAGCCAATACCATACAGCAGCTTAAATCAATATTCCTAAAATGATATTGCAGCTGCCAGACCTTCCAGAGTTGTAGAATCTCTCTTTTCTGAAGAGCTAAAGGAGCTCTCAAATCATGTTGTTCCATTAAAAAAAATATGTATTTGCATGGATGATAAAATGATATCAGAAAGCAATCAGTGTTAGTGGTTCTACAAGCATTTACCCCCCCCCCCCCAAAAAAAAAAAAAAAAAAAAAAAAAAATTCCGCCGCGTTGTGTTTCTGGGCCCAGTTCGCCCTTTTGTTTTTTAAAGGTTGATTGACAGTAACACAGCC
>JANIJG010003207.1:101984-106984 GCA_024611175.1 Megaceryle torquata
CCTTTTCCTTTTCCTTTTCCTTTTCCTTTTCCTTTTCCTTTTCCTTTTCCTTTTCCTTTTCCTTTTCCTTTCTTTTTTCCAACAGAGCATATTTCCACTGCCTTGTTACTTGAGAGCTTTTGTTATTGGGCAATCAGTTTGCAGAAGTTTGTACTCGTTTTTTTTACGTTCTACATAAACTTATAAATATTTCAGAATTCTTGCTTACATGGTGATTTTCCTTCTAGCTAATCACTCAGGGTAACTGTAATGATTGCATTTTGCATATGCTGGCTCCTTTCTCTGTAACCAATGTAAGCATCCAATTGTTTTGGCCAGAAACAGACTATATTTCAATGTGTCAGATGACAAAAGGCATGGAGAGGTTTCTAGCAGGTGAATATGTGCTGGTGCATATGCGTGGGAAGATACTGCTAGCAATCGTTAGGGATGAGGAATTAGCCAGCAGTAGTTCGTGTGATACAGTAGGTGGGAAGAATCAGCCTACTGAAGTATGAAAAAGGCAGTGGAAGGGGATCAGCCAGTAGTTGTCTATGTGCTGGAGGTTATGATAAGGTGGGTGGAAGAGAGAGAAGAATAAGAATGGGGGAAGAACTAAAAAAAATAAAAGGGTGGGGATGAAGAAAAGAAAAGGAAAAAAACCCAAGGAATGAAAAGGAGCAGAACTGGAGGTACTACACAAAATGCCTGTAGCACAGGACATGGGACATAGTCAAAGATAGAATAAGGTGGTCAGCTGTGTTTCTGTGTGATCGAGTGCAGCTGAATGAAAGCTACAGGGCCATGTGCGCTATTAAATGGCATCAAACAGTACATTTCAACAATGAAAGCAAGCCTTTGTGTGGGAACATGTTCTGAGGCTGTCTGAGATAAATGATGAACAGTGGACACTGATTTGGTGCAAGCAGAATATTAGACATCAGGTAAAGAGTGTCAACAGGAATAAGTGACAAAGTAGAAACTAAAAAAAAAACAACCCTCAAACCCAACAAAAAACCACACCCAAAAAACCAAGAATAAATTTTCCAATGCAAAATGTCACATCTATCCAAAACATTCCTGCACAAGGAAAATGCCATGAAAGACTCCAGGCTGTCACCGTTGTGAACAGAGGTGGCTCCACACTCATTTCCCATGCGAATACTGAGTGCACAGTAAACACAGAAAGGCCCAGTTCACTCATCCAAGTGGACCAAGTGACCATGAAGATGTGTGCTGAGTGTGTTTATCTGAGAAGCTGGAACACAGTGGCTTCCAGCTTCCTGCATGGCATCTTTCTTGTCCAAGAAGGCAATCCCTTCACAACATAAATTATCAAGGGTTTCCCCCCCTCTGTGGGTGCTAATGGGGTATAGGTGCAAACTGTTTGAAGAGCAGCTCTAACATAATGAAATAATGCGGGCGTTTGAATTGCTAAAGTACTCACAGAGGAACTGAACCTGCCAAGAACAGGCAGAGGTACACAAACACATAATTTGTGGCTGCATGAACGGATACCCAGTAGAGACCCTTTTAATAATTTACCACTGAGTCTGTGCAACAAAGTGTCCTACACTGGGAATAGCAATCAAGCATGAAATGGCAAAAAGAAATAACTGGCTGCTCAAGAAAGGCTAGTTGGCTAGGTAGAAAACTTTGCTTCTACCTGTTTGGTTTTTTGTTTTGTTTGTTTGTCTTTTTTTCTGTGAGTTCTTCATAGATTGTGTGTAAGGGATATTGTCAGGGAGTTGTCCAGTGTTCAAAAAAATCCATCTAGCCTGTAACCTCAAAAGTGGCGATGTGACATTCACCATGAAATTGAGGAGCAGGAACTCAGCTTTCCAGAGCTGTCTACCACTCCACTGTCTCTCTGTGCTCACCAGGATATCCCAGGGAATCACACTTTGGTCGTACCAACAACAGGAGAAAGAGGCTGAATCACTGTAAAGACTGTAAGAAAATACATAGATTTGTATACTCTAATGTGTTTTTCCTCATTCTGCCCAGGCCATCAGTGAAATAAGTTTGTTTTTGTTGAATGATGGCCATGCAGTAGTTTACATGAAGCAGATCTGGTGGTCTCAGACGTAGGTACAGAAATGGACGTGCACCACAAAGGCTGTGGGTGTTACTTCTTGGAGGTAACTCCCGAAGGGATGTGGAACAGCAGCAACTTCTTCAAATATGAGCAAGGATGCCTGCAGGTCTGAGGTTCAGGGGGGAGCACAGTCTGCCTTACTGCCTGCAAGTATTTGCTTTACGCACAAATGGGTGCTTAAATATTCTACTACGGGGTGTTTTTCTGTCTTTTTGTTTTCAAAAGTATTAAGTACGTTTCTTCTCCCTCACCCCAGCTCATTTTCCTCTTGTGAAACAACAGTGTGGTGATGTTAGGTACATTTTGGCAACCCCAGTAGAATCAGCGTCCTCCTTCATAAGCTGTGATTGCTGTCCTGTGGATGTGAGATTGGCGTTATTTGTAGACATAAAGATCTGGTAACAGCAACTGAAGCAAAGTTTAAGAAATACACTTAAAAAAACCCCAAAAAAGCAATAAAGGGTTTTTTATTTTTCTCTTGGCTTTGAAAGCAGTAGAGTGAAATGGCTGCATTTGAAAACAAAAACTGTATAATGTGTTTCCATCTCAAAATAAATCTTATGTTAACAGGGACTGCTGGTAGTGTTGTTAGAGAGGCCAAAAGATTCTAACCTCCATGGTTGAAGAAAGCCAAAAAAAAAAAAAAAAAGGAAAAAAAAAAATTGAAACAACAAGAGAATTTAAAGTTCTTTTTGGAAAGAAGAGAGAAGAAGGAGCAGGAGGAGGAGGGGGAGAAACAAAAGAGAAACTCTGTCTTTCAGTTCCAATAGTTCTTGATGTTTAAAATCTCTGAAGTTTTCTTATGTGTTATGAAAAGCTACAAATTTATCTTTTGCCATTTTCCCAAGGGAAGCTGACCCAAATCCACCAGCAGCAGTTGAAAAGGTTTTTCCAAGCTTTATCAAATGGCCCCAACAGAGACCAGCTTAAAATTAAAAGCTTCCCCTACCAGAGGGAATATATGTGACTTTAATAACTGAAATGTGTTTTTACTTTCTATTACAGGGGTCAAAAGGTTTCTAAACAAACCAAATTTATCAATTATTTAGAGCTGATTTCTTCTGAAGTGGTATTTCTAAGATATTATTTGGTGGATAAATTCAATGTTCTAAGGCCAGCAGCAGCATTTTATTCATAACAAATTTCTCCTAAACTGAATTTGCTGGGGCAACTTAATTTCCACTATCGTGTTTGCACTGTAGAAATATCAACTGAAGTGTTATAGGGCCTAACTAGTGGGCTTTTCAAAGAGAAATTCCATATAAGCATGCTTATTCAGCACCACCCTGCTTGCCATTTATTGCTTAAGAAATGAACTGGTACATTGTGTCTGCAGTAGAATTTCTTTAGCTGCTGAAATTTCCTTAAAAACCACAAGGCACCTTTAAAGTCTGGAAACAATATCTGAAACTACATTGTCACCCTTGCAGTGAAAGAAAATAAGATAACTGTCAGAAGTTTTGTTAAAGACATTTTAAAATGAAAGGCCCATACATGTGTCCGCATAGATGCCCACATTTTCTTAGCTTTCTCTGAAAAGTGAACACTTAATTTGGGTTGTTGAGGAAGGGAATTAACAGTAAATTTAGAAAGAGACCATTCTTAATACCTAATAGGGTGCACTGACCATGTAAATACTCTGTTTGTTATACATTAGCTAAACATACATTGGGTTTCTGCCTAAAGTCTGCCATTTGGTGCAGGCAGAAGACGTTACGGAACAGTTCATAAATTCATGTGGAGCCCTGTTAAATGAAACCAACCATCCAAGAGCTGACATTTTGCCATCTTTAAAATAGCTGCCTTTCTTGCAGTAAAACTTTAGGTTTATTTATGCAAGCAAATATGAAGTAGTAACAAAATCAAGGTGTTATGGAGGTTGTTGAGGTTTTTTTTTTTTTTTTTTAGAGAAAGAATCTGACTATTAATAAACAGAACCGCCTTGAATAGGTTCTCCTTATTTATACTTGGAAAAAAATAAATAAAAAAATAATCCTCCTGAAAAATCACATTAAGGAAGAGTGAAAGCATCACTTTGTCACCACTGAAAATGGTCCCTTTTTCTTAGCAAAGCATACTTTCAGAAATATGATTTATTACTACAAATGAAGAACAAACAGGTGAAAGCTCTTCCTCTCTCTTCTGCCTCCCTTTGCCCTTGGGGCTAAAGAATCCTGCTCAGGCATAAGAGATTGGCAAAAAAAAAGGATCAAAGTGAGCCAAATTTGATCGAGGCCTGGCTAATAAGGTGATAAGGAGCTTTCTACCTCCGAGGGACTTACTCTGTTTCTATTTCGTCTCTGGCTCAGATTATTACTGAAATTTTCAGGTGGTTTGAGGACTCTGTCAGATGAGGGCTTGAGGTTTGGTCTGGGGACTCTGTGCCCTGAAAAGGCCAGATTTATACTTGAATTGAATGACACACTGATATTGAGCACACTTCTGAGTACAAGGTGATAGTAAGCTTATGAAATGGGCAACATGAGCTTTGGGCCATGGCCAGGCAGGAACTGGGAGGATATCATTTTGCCCCCAAAGTAGCCACATGGCTGTGTGACCTTCCCCTGTCCAAGGTTAGAAAGGAGTTAAATTAGCAGTTGGCCCATTGCTGACAGTGATTGAAAGCCATGCTACAGTGGTTAGTCAGTGGCTTGCATGAAATGAGCTGGTGGGCATCAAAATCACCATGCTGCTGTCTTTTGTGACTGCCAGATTTGTTTTCAAGCCTTGTTCTGCACTGGCTTAGCTTTCCCGTGGCCTGTGTCGCCAGAGAAACAAAAGAAGGTAACCGAAGGTGTGGCTATGAAAATGTAAATGCTATAATGAGGGAAGCCTGGCACATTAGGTTGCTGAAAGGAGCGTTCAAGGCTCTGGATGGTGGTACAACTTCAGGTCACTCCCTAGATGTTTCAGACTCCCTTCT
>JANIJG010003207.1:111984-118826 GCA_024611175.1 Megaceryle torquata
TACAAGGAAACTTACCAAGTACCCAAAAGGCCACCACGTAGCATGAACTCAAAAGAAAGCCACTCTCCACATGCAGCTTTGCGTGCATAAGAATTTTCATGGTGAAACATGACTAATCTTTGAGAAATACGACACAACTATAAGTATTTTCTTAATGTTGGAATTAAATAGGAAATACTCTTCATTTCCTCTCTCTGTATTTGACTTCCATAACACTGTGTCAAATTAAAAGTAGTTACAATGCATTTCCAATGAAAAAAAATGCTCTATAAGGACACCAGGATACAGTAGTATCCAAACAATAAAAAAACCAAGTAGTTGCCTCCTGCAAACAGCAAGTACTGAATTTTTACAAAAGAGGGCAGAGGAAGCAAGAATTGTTGGAAGGCATCATCCAGCTGGATGTGCATTCACACTTCACTAGGTAGGTCTCTTACAGGATGCAGGAACCATTGGGCCCCATTAAGAAGAATCTATTCTGGCTTTCAAAGTGCCTCCTGAGCTGGGTCTCAGCCATCACGAGAACTGCTGCTTCTTTTTTCTTCTTTTTTTTTTTTTTTTTTTTTTACAGTCAGAGACAAGAAATTCCCAGGAAAGGTGAGATGTAGAAGATCAGGAGGCGGAGTCTTGAGTGGACAGTTAGGTCAGTGAGCATGTCTTTGTCCTTTAGCTGGATTAATGTAAGCCCTGGAACCTTAGAAACAGATCTCCAGAGCTGAGTCAATAGGACATATGTTTTACCTAAAAAGAAAATTGTTTAAACCAAATTTTTGCCTGATAAGGTTGACAGCCACATTGGGTTTTTTTTTTTAGTTTTTTTTAGTTTTTTTTTCTAAAACAAATAAAAAAGAAAATATAATAGAATGAGAACACCTAAAAAAAGCAGATTCCCTAGAAGAAGTACTGAAACAACTATTCATAATTAATTATTGTGTTCACCTAGATGCTGACAGGACACAAAACAAATGAAGCGGAAAAGCTGCTTCTCCTAGAACTAGGGTACAATATATCTTAATATTTAGGAAGGAGAAATTGGAAAATGTGAGGACTGCAAGAGAGTAAAGAGCTGACACACACAGTCATGAATGAGAAATGCTGTATGGGCTATGATGAGCTAAGTGAGAAAACTGTTTGTGGGGTGGGGAACTACGAGGCTTTCTGTAAAGTGAGAGAGTTGGTCAGGACCACTGTGAGACCCTTGACACTCAAATGGTAATCCAGTGTAAAACTTCCCCATTTATCACATACCCTTGCAAGTACTGGTGATAGAAGAACTGATAACACAAACACATTTTCAAAAATGTAAATACAGGCATATAAATAAAGGAAAAGCTGATTACAGAAAGATACCTGATAGCTTTTGTCTGAGACTCAAGTTAAAGGGTATAAATAATTCCCATAGCATGATTGCACAATAAAGTAAAAAAAAACTCCTCAAGGAGAATGTTATATATTTCATTTATTATACATCACTCTTATGTTTACAACTGAAATACATCTTTCCTTGGGGACTGTACCATCATTTATTTTAAATCAATGTTTAAAATTAAATGGTAATCCTCAAGAGAGTGAAGACTTTTCAGTTACCAGCCCTTCCAATTGGAAATCTTTCTTTCATGTTTCTATTTAATACCCAATCCAGGGCTTGAAATTAATTAAAAGATATCCTTTCTCTATTTTTTTTATTATTAGCTTCAAAGCTGGATTTAGTGGTTTGTTGTTTTGTTGTGGGGGGTTTTTTTGTTTGTTTGGTTTTGGTTTTTTGTTTGTTTGTTTGTTTGTTTTTTTAATGCTGTGTTATAATAACTTCATCTTTTAGCAGTATATCCAAATGGTTATTAAATATACAAGCTGCATTATCTTCTGACCAGTAATCAAAGGAGAAGGGTCTGCTGGGGGCAAATTTTTGGTTCTTGCTTAGGAAGAGTCACCTGATGTGCAACTAGTGCATTTATAGTATTCAATCGCTGTTTCCCACTATCAAAATCAAATATAAGGGGAAACTCTTCATAGGGTGAAATGTTTTATGTCACTCAATGTCTTGTTTTGATGTTTCTTAGAACAGGGCTTTACCACATGGTATTCAGTGGTTATTTCACTTGTGGAAGGTTCCTTTTTTCCAAGCTCACCACAGAGTTCTGCACTGTGGGAGAATACAGCCATCCCCTCGCAGTCTGCAGAGGTCAGATCTGGCCTACATATGGAGCCAGGAAATCTGCACTACAAATGTTTGCCATCTATTCATATTTTCATCTCTTATTAGCAACCTGACCCTCTGAGAGCATGCTTGACCTGGTGTTTTGCTTGCATGAGTTATACAGGAGACATACAGGCCTTTAGCAGCTAGAACTAGCAATGAAATCTATTTCATCACCTTCACAGAAGATTTCCAAAAGAAAAGAAGTAAGACTCTTGGTTGATAAAAATATATTCCAAATCAATGGACCCATAAAGCCCAAAGTCTATTATGTACATGTTCTAGATCATTTCAGCTTTGACACTTCCACAGGCACTGGTCTGTAGAGAAATAGCTCTGAAATACTAATAACCCTGAACTCTGTTTTGTGCTGCCCTCCTCTTATGTATTCATGGGGTCTCACTGTCATTCAAGGGGTCTACAAGGACACTCATCTCTGATTGCCAAAGTAGGGATTTACTGAATACTGTCTGTACAGGATTAGTAAAAATGCTCCCTTCCCCTCCACACCCCCTCCCACCTCCCCCTCAAATGTGGTTTTAAACCCTGCACCAAAGCTCTCCACTGAAAGGAGAACTCAGACTCATGTGGCATCTTACTGTGGGCTCAGGCTCTCATTTGGATAGGGCCTCCTGAAGACCATGGCTCTTCCTAAACACTTCCTACTGATATTTTTAAACATCTCTGGTAGCCAGCAATGTGGATCAAGAGTGTACACGTGATGGAAATCTCCGTTCCAAAAACCTCCTTTGATCCCCCTCCTACCTTTTCATGGGAAGCATAGTCAGTATAAACCTTTATGAAAAGCAAAGCGAGCAGAGAGAGGGGCTGCAGGAGTACACGTATTTTCTGAAGGAAAGCAAATAAAAAAACCACGCGCCGATACAAAAGTCTGCTAATGAGGTCACACTTCACTCAGTGCAACTGGAAATACAATTTTCTGATAGTTAAGGAAAAACTGTTAATATAATAAGACTTTTATCAAAGATTAGTTTGAAATGGAAGCTGCTAATAGGATAGAAAGTAACTAAAACAGTAAGGGTAACACATTGGAACAGCAACTTTCACATAATTTGAAGACTTTTGTTCTTTCATGTCACATTAGTGACTTTCATATACCTTTTTGCAATTTTCATATGGTATTAGTGACATTTGCATCTTAGGAACAACTTTTCATATATGCTCTCCGAGAGACTTTTGGCATGTGCTGGCAGCTTTCATATTTTATTTAGGATTTTAACTTACTGTCAAATGTTCCATTCCACAAAGATGAAAAGGAAATCATGGATGCTGTGCTTCTTAAACTTCTTAATAAAGTACTGGATAACAATAGCTTCAGTTCAAGAAAAAGAAAATCCTGCACTTCTTCTGCATTTTAGGGAGCAACCCGTGTGGTCCCTGAAACCTGCAGCTATGCAAATGGAAAATTATATTTTATGGTTAATTAAAACTTCCCAGAGGAAAGTGGTCCCTGAAGCTCTCTCAGGATGTAAATAGAACAGGAATCAGAAAGTTAGTTGTTGTTTTTCTCCCTTGAGCAGACTATTCATCCCACCGTAAGACTGCAGAGTGAATGAATGATGGAATATTTGACTGATGTAATTTATGGTGCTCCATATGACAGCCTATTTCAGAGTGCTTGAGGTTTTTACAGTCTCTGGTAGTAGTACCTGCTGCTGAAACAAGAGATTACTCTCCTTGGACAGACAGTAATTTAATAGTACAACTGTGTAGCTAGCCACCTCCTACTGTATTTCACCACCCACTCCAGTCAGCTTTTGATAGATAGGCCTCAGCACTTGGAATATGAAGCACTATGTATCCTGCTCACAGTCTTAGGAGATACATCAAGGGTGAAAAACTGGAAGGAAAATAAATAAATAAAAGCTCTAAGGAAGTCAAGTGAACACTATTTCTCAGTTTTGTTGTTTTCACTGTGAAAATACACAGCAAAAGGACAAGGTGCCACACTGTATCTTGGGTGCTGTTGGCTTTTTAGGAATACGGTCAACACTGATAAGGTTTTTGGCCTTGGTTATGTTTTGGTTTGGATTTTTTTGGTTTTTTTTAGATCACAAAAATTCTCTCAATTCTCTATAAAGTTGCATTTTGAGAATCGACCTAAAAATATAATTGTGCTTCGCTAATAAAGAAAATGCCACTAACTCTGTGCATAAGAGCTAGGCAGGTGTGAATCTGTCAGTGTGGAAAAAAAAATGTGGGTTTTTTCCTTCCTGAAGCCACCGTCCGAAATTGTAACTGCCAGACTTCAGTGCATGAAGGCATTCGGGAGGTCTTCTCCTTTCCAGGTGATTACCAAGATCACACAGGGTCACCCAGGGCAGCCCACACAGGAACAGATCCAGGCAGGGCTGGAAAGTCTGCAGAGAAGGAGACTCCACAACCTCTCTGGGCAGCCTGTCCCAGGCTCTGTCACCCTCACAGGGAAGAAGTTTTTCCTCATGTTGAGGTGGAACTTCCCTTGTGTCACCTTGCTACCATTATCTCTTGTCCTATCCCAGGGCACCGCTGAAAAGCGACTGGCCCCTTCTACTTGACCCCCACCCTTCAGATATCTGTAAACATTGATCAGCTCCCCTCTCAGTCTTTGCTTTGCCAGGCTAAACAGCCCCAGGTCTCTCAGCCTTTCCTCATCAGAGAGATGTTCCAGTCCCTTCATCATCTTCACAGCTCTTTGTAGCACACAAGGCTCTTCATAGCTGTTATGGCTGTACACAAGTTGTTTCTCCATTAGAGAGTCCCAGAGCTGAACTCTGGCGGCAGGATGGTGGTGATAGCAGCAACAGCTCTGCTGGATCACTTCCCTCTTCCATTCAAAAGGCTTCAAAGCCTCTAATCCTCAAGATAGAAGCAGGGCACTGTTGGGGACATACCAATGTGCAGGCAAAAATCTTTGAGTGTACCAGGTCAGTGAAAAAAAGAAGAGGGTCTGTAACTGCTGTTGCAGTCACGGCATGGCAGGGAAGATCTCTGCCCTGGTACGTGTTAGGATGATTGTCCCTTTACCTTCTCCAGCAATAATTTCAAGAGCCTATGGAGATTTCCTACCTATGGAATCAGCTAAATGGTGGCTTCCTAAATGGCCATCTCCTCTTTCATGGCCAGGGAAAGTTCTCACTGGGACAGCTAATGAATAATCCCACAGCTTTAAGTCTGTTCTACACCACACTGTCAGGTAAGCTACTTGTGCCATGTTTCCCTGGACCACCACTTTTCAGCCTCATGACTGAAGGCAAACCAGTCACAGGGTGGAGTGGTCACCTGCCTGGTGAACAGCATCTTGGCCGTGATAACCACAAATACACTTCCTTCTGAGTACTAATTCGTGTTTCTTTGTGTTTCTTGAAACTACTTGCTACTTTCCAGACATACTACAGAAAAAAAACCCAAACAAAACCAAACCAAACCAAAACCCAGGCTGTTAGAATAGCCAGGGGAGCACTCTCAGTGCAAATACTTCCACGAATAATTATTCAGGGTAGGATTTGCTCTGCTTTTGCTTTTTTTTTTTTTTATGAACATTTCCGTGAATATATTCTTACTCTCCTAGATCTTTGTGAATTAGCAAAAAGCCAAGCAATCAGTGGATTTTATTTTCAAGAATATTTGTGAACCTTCCCTCTACTTCCTCTCACCTTTCTTTACTTTTGTTTCTGGGCCCAATATTTAGCAGAAAAGGAAGGACTATGCTTTCTTTGTCTCCTGCACGCACGCTTATCAGCAACTGCTTAAGAATGGGACAGACCAGAGTCAAAAAATCTTGGGCAGCTGCAGGTATAATTTGCTACTAATAAGGAGGGGAAGGAACATCCAGCAACATTTATTCTCTAGGGACATCATCCGGCATCTGCCAATCACTTCTGCAAGGATTTGAGTGCTCATAAGCCCCACTGAACTCAGGTGGGCTGAAGGGCTCCCAGGTGTGCTCAGCAGCTTGCAGAATCAATCCTTCAGCACACGGCTGCATAGGCAGAGCTCAGTTCTCAGCAGCAGCCACAGGGGAGACTGTGCTATCAAACAATCCTTGCTGAATAAAATCTGGGTTAAGTCTTCAGCCTTCTGTGGACATTGTACTGTGATGTCCTTATGCAGGGAACCTGCTTTAGGCTAAGAAGAGCACACGGAGCACCTAATCTAGGCACATGGTAAACCAGGAGCTTTACTTCAGAATCTCCCTCTCTGCTTAATAAGAGGCTCCACGTCCTTGGTGCTGCAGACAGGTCTCCTGAAGTTGGCAAGCACGCTGCAAGCTTTCTGATAATAAAGCCCCTGTTGCAACTCCGAGTCCTCAGATCCTGTTTACAACCTCCCAAAAGGTTTTTGTGCTTTCCCTGGGTCCAACCAGCCTGTATTATGTCTGATACTGCATCTTCCAATGGTACTTCTTAGACAAATCAGTTTTCCATTCTTCCTTTTTGCCCCTTCCAGCCTGTATCATGCTTTTCATTATTGTCCCCTCAAATGATTTTTAAATTTAATTTTGCTTCATAGAATCACAGAATGATGGGGGTTGGAAGGAGCTCTGGAGATCATCGAGTCCAACCCTGCTGCCAGCGCAGGGTCACCCAGGGCAGCCCACACAGGAACAGATCCAGGTGGGGCTGGAAAGTCTCCAGAGCAGGAG